>PVKS010004481.1:0-63093 GCA_004027875.1 Aplodontia rufa | reverse complement strand
GTAGGTGAAATATGTTCTCAATGAACATATATAATATATATATACATGTATATATATATTTGAAATATATATATTATATACTTTTACCTTCACATTAACAGGTTTATTCTGCACTTATTATTTAGCTTTGATTTGACTTAGGTGGGGCATAAGAATTCAAGGGTTTGAGATGCCATGCTCTCCTCTCTGTCTGACAGTGCTCCCCTCTCCCTTCAGTAGCCATTGCTACTGCCAGCCAAGGTGACAGGTCTCTAACATATTATTTCCTATATTCTGTTTGAAATTTCTGACCTTCTCTGTGCGTATAGTTTCTTTTACAGTCCAGTATTAAGTTTCAAGGAGTTTTCTTTGTTACCCACCTCACTGAGGAGCAGGCTTCCTGCATTGTAAGCTGGGGAACTGCTGGGAAGTGTATCTTTCCTCTAATTCACCATCTTCTCCGGGGTGTATATTTTGTCCCTCATTAGTGGAGCTCTCTCTACGTTCTGATATTTAGGCTTACTATACAGTTACAGTAATCATGATACTGTGGTTATTGGTAGATACATAGATTAATAGCATAGAATAGAGATCACACAAAATTGACCTACAATTTTATTGTACAAAAGTTTCCTTTGTTCTTATGTCAACATATAGCATTTGTCCTTGTCAACTTTTATTGGTCTGCCTTATTTTTTATGGAGTCTACAGATATATTGTTATATTTTCTCTTAGTTTTTAATTTTTATTTATGATTTGTTTTGCTTTACATTTTATTTTCAACTACTAGGATTTTTTTTTTTTTGCGCAGAGTTTGGTGTGAAATACAAATACAAGTTAGTTCTACTCTACACCAATAAATTATACTAATGACACATATTAAATAATATTCCTTTATATATCGTATTGGTAATTTTGAGATTGTTATGGATTAAGATGTCATACTTTTAAAAATCTCTTTCTAGAATCTCCCCTATTTAGTTTATCAATTCTTTATTTTAAAACCAATTATCTAGTATCTTCTTTGTGACTGTAGTTTATTCACCCCTTGACAACTGTAGAGAATATAGAAATATTTGTTTGGACTTTTAGATTTTCTAGAATCACAGCTCTTCACAGAGTCATAGACTTCCTGCACATATATTCATACCTTTTGGGGTCTCATTAAAGTTTACTATCTTGCTTTTCTCTGCAATGCTAGAGATTAAATCTGGGATCTTGGTGGTGTTTGGAAGTACTGTACCACTGAGTAACATCCCCAGTGTCAGAGTACTTCTTGTGTAATTTATTAAAGTTTCTTGTGTCACTTTTTACAGAAGAATAGTGTTTTATCACTTTGTTAGATTTACTACTTATCTGATGATAAGGGCTCAAAAGCTATGGATGATGGGATGTTGAGTTGGTTCCCTTGCTAACTAAGTGATTTGCTACAGACAACAGCCTTGTAGAGTACGCAATTCAAAACCATGCCTCAGGAAAATTACAAATTACCAGAAGAGTTATGATATTGCATGGCTTTTGTTTTTCTGGGAAAAGTCAAAACAGCAAATATTGAATCCAAAAATGTTAATGACTGATTTTAAAATCATTACATCAAATTCAAACTGATATGTGCCATACATGTACACCAGATTTTAAAGCTATAGTGTGCCAAAATATGTACAATATCTTATTAATAATGTATATTGATAAGTATTGAAATGATATCTTATATATGTCGATTTGTTTTATTAGTAGTGCATTATAATTATACATAGTAGTGGGGTTCATTGTGACATCATACAAGCACATAACTTAATTTGCTCCATTTCATTTCCCAGTACTTCCCTTTTCCATTCCTTTCTTACACCTGGTAATATCCTTCCTCTACTCTTTTATTATCATGAGAACCTTTTTTTAATTCCCTTTTTCTCTCCAGTGCCCACAATGAGAAAAAACATTCAATCTTTGATTTTCTGAGTCTGGACTATTTCGCTTAGCAAGATGTTCTCCTATTCCAACCATGTGGCAGTAGAAGCCATAATTTCATTCTTCTTTATGACTGAGTAGAACTCCATTGTATATAAACCCATTTTCTTTATCATTCATCTGCTGATGGACACCTCAGTTCCCTTATGGTTCAATAATTTGATTATTGAGAATTATGATGCTACAAACATTGGAATGCATGTATCACTATAGTATGCTGATTTTAGTTATTTTGAATAAATACCAAGGAGTGGAATTGTTGGGGCATATGCTAGCTTCTTTCCAAGTCTTTTGAGGAATCATCATACTGATTTTCATAGTGTTTGTACTAACTTGTAGTCTCACCAACGGTGTGTAATTTGTTACTTTGTCCTCAAATCCTTGCTAGCATTTATTATTATTTATATTCTCAATGATTGCCATTCTAACTGAGATGAGATGAAATATCAGTATAATTTTGATTTGCATTTCCCTGATTACTAAGGATGCTGAGGATTTTTTCCATATAACAAATTTGTTGGTTATTTATATTTCTTCGAGATATATCCATTTAGTTCATTTGTCCATTTTTTGATTGAGTTGTTTTTTCTGTATAAGTTTTTTGAGTTCTTTATACATTCTGGATATTAATGGTCTCTCAGAAGAACAGTTGGCAAAGATGTTGATTTAAGTACAATAATTAAAAATATTTTTACTAATTTTGTTTGCTTTTATTAATGGATGTACTAGATAATTCAAATTTACCTATGTGGCTTGTATTATATTTCCACTGGGCAATGTTCTAGAGCAATTTGAAAATTGTGGATATTAGATCAAACTCAATGAAGGACTTCCTCACAATTTGCTCTGTTGACGAGAAGTCAGCACTGTGCAAGGTCAAAAGGGGAGATGCAAAAAAATATTCTAGATTCTGAATGATGTGAATTAAGAGTGTTTTGAAAGTACCCCACAAGAATGGCACAGGTGAGTGCAATAGATGTATCTCATCATCAAAGGACCCAAGGAGTTGAGTGGAAAGTAACTGCAACACCAAATGCCACAAACTGTAGTTATTAATACAAACTAATAACCATCCCTGCCTATCTGTCACCATCTCATTTTTTAAAACCTGTGAACATACTTAATCCTGATATGAGTTCAATTATGTATAAATACCAATCATAACAGGAGATACAGTACATTGTTCTGATCATCTCAGATCAGCTATTATGAAAGAAATCAGCCAAGTACCTTGGTCTTGAGCAGATTAATACAGAAGCTACTGATTTCTACATCTTTGACTTAACTCTCTCTAAAACAATGAAGTATACAAGCTATTTCTTGACTTTTCAGCTCTGCATCATTTTGGGTTCTTCTAGCAATTACTTCTAGGTCACAATTATTAAAGAAATAGAAAACTTAAAAGAATATTTTGTAAGTATGAACTTTTAATAATACTTGTTTGCGGCTGAAAATGACTGAATGTTGACCTGTAGTTGTGTCTGATAGGTTTTCATTTCTAGTCCAGTCATTTTGAGAAGATGTGGTATCATTTTGCTAATTGTGGGTGGGATGTTTCTTGACAAAATAATCTAGATATTACTTTAGAACTCTGCTCAATGTGTTATAGAGTCTTAGGATTCATGAATTTTCCAAAATATGCTCATAATATGCGTATTAAGCATAAAGACATTGATAATTTTCTAGTGAGAACACATTCAGCTGTGATAAGTCAAGTAATGTTCATATCAAAAATATACAAAATTGAAAAAACCAGCTGTTAGTTTCTGTTTTCTCAGACTACTGTGAAGGAGACAGTAAAAGGCCAAGGTTAGCAATTAAAATAGGAATAGGAAACAGGTTATCAATTAAAATTAAAGAAGGTGAAGTTCTTAACATTTTGGTTGTAAAAAGTAACTTATACATGCTTTCTCCAAAAAGCAATTTCAAATTTCTACTGCTCCAACTGTATAACCTGTAAATTCCTGTGGTCAGTCACTCACTGAGAAGTTGTAGGTTCTGGTTTAGGGTTTTTAAACTTTTTGTTTTATGAAAAAATTTTAAATGTCATTTATGGTTATTGTGTACCTTTTGCGTTTAAAAAATTTACTGTTTGTCCAAAATTTAACTATTATTTTTGTAGTTATTATACCAATATTCAAAATTCACAATTGATTTTATTCTTGCAAAGTAAATCAACTCTCTCTCATATACACATGTATTTAAAACTAATTTTAAAGCTGAGCTGCACTTTATAGGAGGGCACAGATAGATGTTATAGATACCTGTACCATAACGGTAAGTATATTATAATGTGATGGATCTGATGATTTTTTTATAATTTGAAGCAGGCCTGACTTATTGTCTTAACTCACTGAAGTGATTTGGGACACTTACTGTGTCACCAACTTTTCAGTTCATTTGTGACATCACAATTTATGACATATACTAATAAATACACCTAAAACAGCCTAATAGACTTTGCCTAAATGTAATACAAAAGTTTTTGGGAGTTCTTATTGTTCAAAATAAACAGAAAAGTTGAAAATGAAGAAGCAAAATTTATCTGAGTTCAATGAAACTTGAAATAAAGTTTTAAAACAATATTTGGAGTAATTACAAATATTTTTTTCCTTTCTCTGGAAGCAAGCAATCCAGATGCAACAGATGGGGGGGGGACACATTTTTTTCTTGAATATTTTGAATAATTGTAAAGAGGTAAGCTGACCATTGCCATTTGGCTGATATTCCTGTTGCTTATTTTCCGTTGGATAAGCTAATACCATCCTCTCTTTGTGTTCTTTTATCTTAAGGAGAGTGACAAAAAAATAATTCAGAGTTAAATCATCTCCTTCTACTTCAAACTCTTTTTGAAAACTTATAAGACGACCATATCACCCAAAAGAGCATGGACACCATCAAGGAAGACCTGATTGCTAAGTTCTTCAATAGCAGCACCAGCAAACTGGAACACTTAAACTGACTCGAATTCCCGTGAAGTTTTTCCAATTCTTTATTTCATTGCAGAGGTTTTTGGAGAACTTCAAATTCTCAGAAAGGAGAAATTAGCTACTTAACAGGGTTAAATCTATGATGTGAACTCCTGGCTGAAACTAGTTCTTGCTAATTCCAATGTCTTGGGTGACTTTGGCAAGTCAGTGTGAGAATCATTTAAATGTGTCATCTGGAGAAGACCAGGCATTAAAATTGTTGCACAAAGGCAGGTGAATGGATAACTCCAGACAGTAGGAAGTAGGTGAAGCTGTAGAAAGTAGTATTAATAAGCAGGTCTCTCTTTGCACCTTGTTTATATGGTGGAAATTCTCTACCTTGAATGGGAAACTGTGTGTCTTAATGGAAAGATGTGTGGGAGGGGTGAGAAAATTTGTGTTCTCCTCTTAACTCTGGCAAAAGGAATTGTGACCTCAGAGGAATCAGGTGCCTGGATGGTGTTCCATTTCGCCATTTTGAAAGGAACTTGTTGTGTTCACCACATAAGTTCTATGGTTTCCTTTGTTTTAAAACTCTACCGTACTGTGGGTAGAAAATGAGAATGAGACAGGAGAAAGCTACAGCCTTTGAGGTAGCATCAGAAGCATCCCACTGTAGTTTCTGGTCAACTTCTCAGATTATGCAACCCAAACGGAAGTGAGAATGTTTGTTTTTAAGGGAAAAAAATATAATTTGCGCTTTATGAAAGGACTGTTTAACTTCCATATAAAGGAATGTTAGCTGAAGATAATCTTAGACTCCTAAGATTTGTCTCCTGATGTTCTCTTGGGTCTTTAAATTATGGTTCTCAGAATCTGAAAGATAACCTTGAAGCATAAAGACAAATCATGTTATCTTTCTGTAATTTATCTAGAAGACAAAGTTTTCTGGGATCCTTTTGCTTTGGCTATGATATTAATGGGCTTGAGTGACAGGGACGCGGATCTTGATTTGTGCCCTGCTTTTACTATATTTGGATCTGTCTCTCACCTAGATCATGTAACCTCCCAGGAATTGAGAAGGAGAGTTGGCATCATTTATCCTTGGACCATAGCCTAGAGACTGAGAAAGTCTTATTCCTAACACATTGCTAACCTGTCTTATTCAGTCTTGAATAAGTGTCTTAGTGAGTCTTTGAACTCAGGAAAGAAAATTTGTCAAAACAACACTGTGAAACTTCAACCTCTCTCTGTTGGTCTCTATCTCTGTCTCTGTCTGTCTCTCTCTTTCAGTCCACTTCAGGGCTTTTTTCAGCATATAATTCTGAGAATTCTGTAATATTTATGGCATAATCAACAATGCTATTGCAGAACTAGAAATTTAATTATCTTTTTGGCCTGATATTACGGTAATATATTGCTACTTAGAATTGCGTTTATTAAAATGACTACTGGCCATTGTGCTAAAAGAGAATAACCTGATGGCTTGTATGCCTGAAATTAATTTTATTATTTCCTTTCCCATTAGGCAAATGACCTGCAGGTCCAGGACAAAGTAATCAGTGAACTCATCAAAGTGATAAACAATCTGTCACCAAGATCTACCCTAAGGAAGGGAAAAAGACTTTGTTTTGGGGTGAGGGCATCAGAAAGATCATCCTGTTTGCAATATTTGGATCTTAAAATCTACATTTATTTATTTATTTCAAAAGAGAAAGGGACAGTGAGAGAGAAAGAAAGACAGAATCAATTTTATTTAGTTTTTCATGTGGCTTTCATTGCTCTGACACTTTGTTGTGTATGTGGTGCTGGGATTCAAACCCGAATCCTTGCACATGCCAGGCAAGTGCTGTTAACTGCTGAGCCACTGCTCCAGCCCCTACGTATATTTATTAACAATTAACATTATTTATATGGGGAGTATGGTTTTAGTCTCATGATTCAAAGATGTATTTATAATATCAGTTTTATTTAATGAAAATAAATATATATTATTAATTATATATGTTATTTATAATTCATGTACTTTGTAACTGGTTTACTTTACCCTTTATTGTTTCTCAATAACTAGGTGGGAGTATGTGCTTAAAAGTCTTTAACAGATGCTGGAGGGATTGTGGGGAGATAGCAACATTAGCACACTGTTGGTGGAATTACAGACTGGTATAGCCACTCTGAAAAGTGGTGTAGAAACTCCTCAAAAAATTAGGTTGGATCCACCATATGACCCAGCTATCTCTCTTCTGGGTATTTTCCCAGAAGAACTGGAATCAACACAGTACAGTGACACAGCAGAATCATTATTCATAGCAGCTTAATTTATAATAGCTAAATTATGGAATCAACCCAGATGCCCTTCACTGGATGAATGCATCCAAAAGCTGTGATACATATATATTATGGAGTTCTACTAAGCTATTAGAAACAATGATATTATACCCTTTGAAGGTAAATGGATGGCAATGGAAGAAATTATGCTGAGTGAAATTAGCCAAACCCAGAGACTCAAGGGTCAAATATTTTCCCTCATTTATGGAGGCCAGAGCAAAACCCAGGCAAGCTCATGTACTTGACTCACAAAGTTGAAGCAACATAATCTAGGGCAATCATAGATACATGTGTGTGGGTGGTGGAGGAAGAGGTGGGAGGGAGGAGATAGGGAGTGAGGGTAGGGAGGAATCTAGGGGGGAATCAACAATGTAGCTGACTTTTTACTCCCCTGAGAAGCCAAATAATACTTATGCAATCATTTAATTCTAGAATATGTATACACATACACATACAGATATACATTTATATGTTATGGGGGAAATATAGAAAAGTCAAGAGACTGGGTGTGGGTGATGTGGGAGTGATTCTGGGTTAGGATCAGGGGCATATTGTAGTCTTACTACATATGCATTTATGATTATACAACAACACAACTCCTCAATAAAATTGAAAAACAAAGGCTTATCCTAGGGACCAACTAAGCAACTGACCTAAATAAGACCCTGTGTGTTGTATCTTTATTTATACAAGGAACACTTATAAATGAAATGGCACCATCCAATGCTGCCTGTCTGAGAACATGTCTGTATTCTGAGCCACTGCTTTAATGGCATGTCAGACAGTGCTTGAACATGTCGGGTGGTATGACCTGTGCCCTGATGAAAACAGCATCTTGGAAGATTTCACACCTGCTGTTTCTGAATATTGTTAACAACTGTGAGTACACCCAAATGGTAATAACTCACTTGTTTAGTTTATCAATACATAATATTCCTGAATAAAGCAAATTTCACAACTATTCATGCTGCATCAGACTTTTTCTAATTGAGGACTGCATACTAATTAACTAGAAGGGAGAAAGTCATTTTTATCTGTGAAAATCTTAGAGTAGCATTAGGCCCCATCAAATGTGGTATTTTTCTCCACCAGCAAACTTATTGGCTTTTATTGATCCACCTGGTGGAATTGTCTTCCCAGTGTATAGGTTTAATTATGTCAGCATTCAATTCAAAGTGTCTATCATGGAAAGAATTTGCTGAGGTTGGTACACAGAGATTTATTCTACCCCTTCTTCCACCCCTTCCCCTTTCACGCACATTTCTATCTACCTCCCATACCTATCTTGGGCAAATACCACAGGGTGTGGGATAGTGAGTGTTAGCTCTGGGGAGAAAGGCCCGGTATTATGATTTGGATCATAGGTGTCCCCAGAAAGCTCCTGTGTTAATGCAGGAATGTCCAGAACTGAAATGGTTGTATTGTGAGAGCAGCAACCTGATCACTCCATCCTAGTTTGAATGGACTGAGTGGTAACTATAGCAGTAGGGGTATGCCTGGAGGAAGTAGGTCACAGGGGACACGTGTTGGGAGGGTTTATTTCATGTAGCCCCTTCCCTTCTGCTTCTCCTGTTTCCTAGCTGTCATGAGGTGAGGGTTTTCCTCTGCTGTGCCCTTTGTCTATGGTGTTCTTCCTCATCTTGGGGCTAGAGCAATGGAATCAGCCCACTACGGATTAAATTTCTGAAATCATGAGCCAAAATAACTTTGCCTCCTTTGTCACATTAAAAAAAAAAGTTGACTAACATACTTGGATTGGAATCTGGGTTATCTGGGTTATGCCATTGCAACTAGCATGATCGTTAATGAATTGTTTATATTCTCTAAGCTTCTGTTTTCTTGTCTGAAAAAGGGGAATAATTGAATCTTCCTTCTAATATTATGGTGAAGGTGAATTTTCATTCTGTCACTCAAAAATATTTACTGTGACTCTCGCTATGTACCTAAATAGTTTATTTGCCTTAGTCAACAAAAATAGACAGGGATTCCTGCCATCAGGGAATTTGGAATTCAAAGAGGGGAGATGGATGGTAAATAAAATGCATAATATGTAAGTAAGTTGCATGCAAGTGATGCCATGGGAAAAAAAATAACAGAGCTGAAAGGATTGGGAATATTGTAAGTGGGTGGGTGGGCAGGATAGAGGCTTAAATAGAGTGCTTACAGTCGGCTTCATTGAAGAGAAAACATTTAAAGAAGCTTTTGTAAGGGAGGTGCCCACTTGGATTCTAAGCAAGAGGAATCTCCTTGTAAAGACCCTGACATGGAAAAGTGGTTGTAAAAGAGGCGTCAGCAGACCAGTGTGGTGGTTCTTAAACATTGTAGGGAGAAACAGCCACCACTCAAGGAAGACACAGGGAAGTGGCATCCTTAGGGGAGAGCCAATGTCCTCTATGTAGGTGGGAGTTGAGTATTTGATGAGTTTGGTTAATTTTGCACTGTGAATTTCAGATGATTCAGTGAATTAGTATAAGACAGGAGAGATCATTAAAAAGAATGTACAGGGGCCAGAGAGGAGGCTCAGCAGTTATGGTACTTGCCTGGCATGCACAAAGATGCAGGTTTGAACCCCAGGACCACATATACAACCAAGTGTCAGAGCAATGAAAGCCACATGAAAAGCTAAATAAAATTGATACTCTCTTTATCTCTCTCACTGTCCCTCTCTCAAAAAAAAAAAAAGGAATGTATTGTGGGTTTAGTTATGATCACTGACATAAATAAGGATAATGAATATAAGGTTATTATTTCTGCTGTTTTTAAAACATAGAGTGGTAATAAGATTGAGAATGTCAAGGACAGAAAAGGTTAGATAACCTAGAGCTTTCTTCTGAACAATTTCACTTAACTCTATTACAGTGGCAGAATTAAGTGAAATAGTTCACGTAAAGGAATCACTTTGGTCTATGAAATCAGAGGTGGAGGCATTCCCATGTAAGAGCCTTATAGAACATTCAAATTATTTTGTATTTTACTCAGAGCCAAATGAAAAAAGCTTTGGAGGCTTTTAAGCAGATGAGTTATACCATCTATTGACAGATAACAGTCATACTGATGAGTATATTGAGAATGAACTGACTGAAAAATAGGGAAAGGTTATAAAAATTATTCATAGAAATGTAGTTACAAATGAACTATAAGCATACAAAATGACTCTACTTCTGGCAATCAAGGAAATGTAATCAACAATGATGGTATCTGTATACTCTGTTGGATCATTTTTTATGTTTGATAAATTATGTTTACCTAAATGTAATGTTGTACTGCAGTTTAAAGCAATGAAATAAATCTGTGTATATGGAAAAAACTTTATAAGAAAACTTTGTAATAATGTACACATTGTGCTAACAGCTTTGCAAAATCCAGTCTCATGCCCATAACATGAATATATAGAAAAACATTCTTAACTGGGTTCCCAAGAAGCAGAGCCTAAGATGGTGATTCTTGTTAGGGTGGTTACTGGGGAAGGGCTCTCTTGAGAAGGGCATGATTAGCAGTGCAGGACAGGGGAGGAATGTAAAGCAAAGAGAACATGGACTCAGGTGGGACCTGCTGAGTCTGATCCCACAGATGCTGATCCATGATATCAGATTCCATGTATAGGCCCATGAGTCCTCTTGGAAACTACATTCAACTGGCTAATTGACCCTTCAACCTGAATGTCTTCAATTATCTCAAACTCAAAAGAACTCTTGATTGCTATTACTTGCTCACATCTTGCATACCTGTTCTTTGTCTCAGTTCTGTAAAAGATATTACTATTCTATTACTTATGTCAAATGCTTGAGCAATCCTTCATTCTCATCTTTTCATCATTACAACAGATTCATCTGCAGATCCACTGGACCACACCCCAAAACATTTCCTCAATTCCTCAATTCTGTTTTTCTCCATCTCCATTAATACTGCCCTCAATCTAATAACAAAATTGATCTCATGGCCTATTGCAATAATGCAATCACTCTCTCCCTGCTTCATTTTTTTTTTTTGCTTCCTGTTGTGAAATCTTTTAAAGATGTAAATCAGAATGTGTAACTTTTATGGGTAAAAGTCTGAGGTGCATTTAGAATAAAATCCACATGTCTAATTGTGACTTCTCAAAATCCTAGGAACTGTTTGGATGCTCTTCTCCAAACTCGCTTAATATACTCCTCCTTTGTCACTATGCTCAGGCCACATGGCTCCTGTTGGTTCCTTCATACATGCCAACCCAATTCATTATGAGACTCTGGCTCATGCAGGTCTCTGTCTGGACATGATCACCTTCTCAGAGGAATTCTCTGACTGCCCCATTCATTGTAGCCACTCAGTTCCTTTCTGCCATATTTCCTTAATACTTTCTAACAAATTTCTGTCATCTGATATTTTTATTGTTTCATGTTTGCCTTGTCTTAATCAAATTTAAACCTTACAGAAGCAGAAAACTTGTACAATTCATGTTCTCATATTTTTATTGTTTCATGTTTGCCTTGTCTTAATCAAATTTAAACCTTACAGAAGCAGAAAACTTGTACAATTCATGTTCTCAGCATATTTGTGGAAAATAGTTTCTGACATGTAATAGTCTCTCAATCCCCATTAGTGAAATGAATGGATGAATGAATACAGGAAAGCTTGGCTAGTTCTGTAAAAAACCATGTAAGAGATACATGTCACATATGGAACTTGCAATTTGCTTGGTGCCCAAAGAAAGAGCATTGCTTGACTAAGTAGTAATCTATGTGGTATCAGTCCAAACTAAGACAAGAGTTCAAAAAAATGTGAGAAATGCAGTAGATCTAGGTTCTGGGTCTCTGTCCCAGTATTTGCATACTATATGCAAATCATTTAATTGAATGTGTAGAATTTCTATTCCCATCTATGTGGTTGTCATAGGAGTTAAGTACTGCTAAGACTGTCCAATGAGAATTGATGTTTAAACACCTCATCCAGTGGTTTCTCATTCTAGCATGCTTTTGATAGAAATGATTTGAGTAGGTTTTAAGTCTTTTTAAAAATTCATTTCTTATTGGTGCAACGTAGTCTTACATAGTGAAGGGATTACTTTTATACATTCATACATGAGCATGTAATGACAATGTAACTCGAACCCAATCTTTACCCAGGAAATCCCTGCCCTCCCCCCCCCAGGATCTCTTACAGATGCTGCATTCCCACTGATTACAGGTATTAATGTATGTATACATATGGAATTTTTAAAATTTTTCTAGTTTTAAATGCCTATATGAGTATTATTTAGCTTCTTAGGGGAGTAAAATATACCACACAGTATTTATAGCTCCCCTTTCCTCTCCCCTTCCTATCTCCTCTCTCCTCACCCCTCTATATAACTAGACTTCCCTAGATCATGTGTTATTCCCATTTTGGTGATTCTATCATATAACCTTGACTATCTAGCATCCTATCCTTAATTTTACTCTATCTTCCACATATGAGAGAAAGCATTCTACCTTTAAGTCTCTGAGTTTGGCTTACTTCATTCAGCATATTTTTCCCCATTTCCATCCATTTACCCACAAAGGCCATGATTTCATTCTTTTTAATAGTTGAGTAGAACTCCAGTATGCACGGGCACATGTGCAGTGTGTATATACACATTGGATCCATTCATCCAGTAAAGGGCATCTGGATTGATCCCATAATTTATCTATTGTGAATTGTGCTGCTATAAACAGTGATGTAACTATGTCACTATAGTATGCCAATTTTATATCTTCTGGGAAAATATTCAGGAGTGGAATAGCCAGGCCATATGGTGGTTCCATCTCTAGTTTTTTTGCTTTCCAGAGTAGTTGTCCTAATCTGCAGTCCCACCAACAGTGTACAAGTGTTCCTTTCTCATCACAATCTCTCCAGCATCTGTTGTGTTTGTATTCTTCATTTTTGCCATTCTTTTGGAGTAAGGTGAAATCTTAGGGTAGTTTTGATTTGCGTTTTCCTGATTGCTAGAGATGTATTTATTGGCCATCTGTATTTATTCTGTTGAGAAGTTTCTGTATAGTTTTCTATCCCATTTATTTATTGAGTTGAATGTGTTTTTGGTACTAAGTTTTTTGAGTTCTTTGTATATTCTGGCTGTTAGCTCCCTGTTGGAGGAGTAGCTGGCCATAATTTTCTCCCATTCTGTAGACTTTCTCTTCATGTTCTTGAATAATTTCTTAGCTATGGAGAAATTTTTTAGTTTAATGGCATCCCATTTATAGATTCTTGGTTTTAATCTTATACAATGGAAGTCTTGCTAAGGAAGTTGGTGCCTACACCTAAATGATGGAGTGTTGATCCTATTTTCTTCTAATAGTTGTATGGTAGCTGGTTTAATTCCTAGGTCCTTGATTCATTTTGATTTAATTTTTGTGCAGAGAAAGAGATAAGGATCTAATTTCAATTGTCTGCATTTGGCTGTCCAGTTTATCCAGCACCATTTGTTGAACAGGATGTGTTTTCTCCAAACTATATTTTTGCCCCCTTTGTCAAATATCAAATAGTTAAAGATCTGTGTCTTCTATTCTATTCCATTGGTCTTCACATCTCTTTTGATACCAATACCATGTTGCTTTTGTTACTACAGCTACAGCTCTATAGTACAATTTCAGGTCAGGTATTATGTCACCTCTTGCAATTTTTTTCTTCTTCTTAGTCTTGCTTTGGCTCTTCTGGGTTTCTTATTCTACCAAATAAATTTGAGAGTGGATTTTTCTATATCCTTGAAGATAGTAGTTGGAATTTTGATGGGGATTGTGTTGGTGATTCAAAATATACAAATAAATAGATGTGATTCATCACTTAAACAAAATTAAAGACAAAAATCAGATGATCATCTCAATTGATGCAGAAAAATCCTTTGATGAAACGCAATATCCATTTATGTTCAAAACATTAGAGAAGTTAGGGATTACAGGAACTTACTTTAACCTTGTAAAGGCCAGTTATGACAAACACCTAACCAACATTATACTAAATGGAGAAAAACTGAAAGCATTCCCATTTAAATTCTGGAACACAATAAGGTTGTCCACTCTCACTACTTTTATTCAATATAGTCCTTGAAACCCTAGCCATAGCAATCAGTCAAGAGAAAGAAATCAAAGGGATAAGGAGAGCAAACGAGGAAGTCAAACTATCTCTATTTGCTGATGATATGATCCTATACCTAGAAGACTCATAAAACTCCACCAGAACACTTCTAGAGCTTATAAATGAACTTACATAAGTTCGAAGACACAAGATCAACATCCATAAATCAATAACTTTCCTATACTCCAACAGTGATTCAAGCAAAGAAGAAATCAGAAAATCAATTCCATTCACAATAACCTCAAAAAAACACCAAAAAAACCTTGAGAATTAATCTAAAAAAGGAAGTAAAAGAACAAAAGAACTCTACAGTGAAAAATATAGAACAATGAAGAAAGAAATTGAAAAGATCTGAGAAGATGGGAAGATATTCTATGTTCTTGGATAGGCAGAATCAATATAATTAAAATGGGCATTCTGCCAAAATTGCAGTATACAGTTAGGTTTTAAGTCTTACCATACTGAGTAAATAATTAGATAAACTTCTGTGCTCTCAAGAAAGATGCACATATGGGATGATTAATGGATTTTTACATGAATTCATAGACAGTAAGTTTATGAATCATTAAGTGAGAACTTAATGATACCAATATGCCAAAGGACTTTTTTCTTTCACATTTTTGGCTTATTTTTGGTCTTAATTCATTATATTAATTCACTACATTTTGTTTCTTGAAATATAGTTTTTGGAAATGAGTTTTTTTTTTGTTGGAATACCGATTAGCTATGTAAGACTACTAGAATTAGAGCCTTGGTGGTACATTTAGCTAATTGACACTTCCATTGTTTGTCATTGTGGACCTTGTACTTTCTTCCCAGGAGCTCCACCTATTTTCACCATGATATAAAAGTGAGCATATTAATTAACTGCATACTTCTAAATTTGAGAATAATCATTTCAATTTTATAATTTGCTGTGGAAAAGTAAGGAATAAGGTTAAAAGAATCTGCCTAGGAGTAACAAGTGGGCAAGGAAGACACAGAAAGGGAAATTCAGGGTTCTTTACCATTTCTTTTCTTCTGGACCAATCCTAACATAGTAAAGATTTCAAGAACTTACTACCTTTTCTTTTCAAATAACTTGGGTTGTGAAAAGCACCCAAAGTAGCACATCTGCCCTGTCATGCCCTGTCATTGAGCTTTAATTTTATTTTATTTTTTGTTCTGTGAGTAGCTTAGCTTTGAACTTCTTTGCAGCACAGGGTTGGTGCTACTCTCCTGGCATCCTAGAGGTTCCTTTCTAGAAGATCCTAAGAAGACAAAGGAACATACTTTTAATTTCCTCATTTCCTTTCTTCAGTCTGCAGGACATGTACAAAAAAAATAGATTTCTACAGGAATGGAAGTTTGTTCAACTTCATCAGGAAATTACCATCCTAATGTGTTCCTTTCAGGACTTAATACAACAAAGTCTCAAATAATAGAACCCAGTTAACCCAAGCCTTTATTTAACCAACCGCCTAATTCAAGTTTTAGAGGAAGAAGAGAATAGAAACTGTTCCAGAAACATATTTAGTTACTTTTAAAGTGTTCATTTATGATATATATTACAAAATATAATAAATTTTTGAAAATATGTTTATAATCTTAGATCCCATTATTTATAATAAAATGGTATTGTTCACTATTTCTTTCCGTCTTTCACCTTCAAAGTTCTAAATAAGGATTCATACACATAATAATCATACTTAGATGAAAATTAAAATACAACTATAATAATATTAACCAAAGCCCTAAAACTCCTAAAATGGATGACTTCCAGTAAATAAGTGAGACACCTAAAGACTGGTTCTAATGTCTAACTTTTTTTTTCACACAGATTGAAGAAAATGTCATGCAAATTGTCTGATGTTCTCACCCAATTATCAGATGGGAAGAAAGGTGATCTGTTCCCACTCCTGTTTCTAATAAAAAGAGGCCCTAACTACCTATGCAGAAACCTGAAGAAGACTTACTTCCCCTGTGCATAAAGGGAATCCTCAATAAATGAGTAGTGACCTAAACATCCTCATAAATTTTTCAGGATTGAATATGTTATGGTTTAGATATGAGGAGTCTCAATTTTCAGAGTAGAAATGATCAGATTATGAGAGGTGTGACTTAATGGATGGATTAGGCCACTGATATGGATTACCTGGATGGTAACTCTAGGCAGGTAGGATATGGCTGAATGAGTAGGTCACTTGGTGCACCTCTTTAGGGTTTGTATTTTATCTTTGGTGACTAGAGCCATGGCAACCAGGAAGCAGAGAGCAAATTGCACAAATATCTTCTGCAATATTCTCAACAAGGTGCCATCTAATCCTTGTTTGCACACCAACAGTGATAGAGGGTTTATTACCTCCATAAAACATACTGAGGCCAGACCACAGTTGAATAAAAGACCAGTTGCTTACAACGTAAGTCTTAAGAGAGTCCTAATTTAGTAAAATTAAGGTATAGACAACCCAAGGGAGTCTAGGGAGGACTGGTGTTTCCCATGGCCTTTCAGTATTACCTGGGGCTGAACAGGAGTAGAAAGAAGCATCCCAAATTCCAGTCTCATTGGCCTGAGGAATGGGAAACAGGCAGGCTAAAGGCCGGGATATCTCTTCAGTCTTCGGGGCCCCAGAACAGAGCAAGTGGTGCTAGCCAGAGGCTGGGACATCTCCACAGTCTACCACAGCCCGAATGGAATGGGTGGTGGTCTGTGGTGTGTGTGAGTTACGGACAGACCCCCACAACAGAGAGTGCAAACAGAAGGCCAAGGGAAATGCAAGGGAACTTACTTCGGTTGATTCAGATGAGGAGAAAGGATGGTGCAGGAGGTCCCTGGTCAGCCTGAGGGAGAGGGCCAATCTCATCCCGATGGGGAAGATCAAAAAACCATCCTGGGTTTTGGCACCAAAGACAAGATCAGATGCAGATGACCAAAAAGGAGTCAGACCTAAAAGTGGCAGAATAAAACTTTTATTGGGATTGACTCTTGGGCAATTGTGAGACACCATTGGGGTTTAACTGTCAGTGCCTAAGTGGTTGTTTCTTCACGCACCCTGATGCCCTGCCCACCTCCAGCTGCCTGAAACAGACCTAACAACCTTACTCTTTACTTCCACTTCATATAAGATATAAGATTCAGAGCATCTTCCAAGTTTGGTACAGCTACAAGGCAGGCAGAATGTGACCTGAAATCAACCCCCTCCAGGGGTGGATTTTTGGAGCCTTATTCCTACACTAATGGAGCAAGTGCTTTTCTGAGCTCTTTTTTGGTGTCCTGTAGAAACCTCATTCTTGTCTCTCTACTCTTTCTGTTCAGTCAAACGTCCAGATCACAGACTTATTCTCTATTTTGTTCCCACATGCAACACCAGTCATGCTGATCATCTCACCAGAGAGATAAGACTCTGGGTCTCTTGCAGAGGTGCCCAGCTAGAGACTCTCTAATTTCTGGATCCCAGAGTCCTCACTTTGGGATCAGAGTGGGGGACACTCACCCATTCCCAGGTGATCTGGCTCTGCCACATGGTAACAAGGAGTAGATGAAGGACACTTTTTTTCTCCTGTCACCTCCATCATACCTCTCCATCACTCAACCCAAATTCTGAATTCTGGGCTTTTGCTCCAAAAATACTGACAGATCTTAATAACTTCCTACAACAAAATGGCAAATGGTCTGAACTGGGACCAGTGTTTCAAGGTTCCACCAATGTCCTCCCTCTGGGCCTTCCCTTGACCTCCACTGGGTCTCTCTCTCTCTCTCCCTCCCACTCTCTCCCCCCTACCTCTCCCTTTGGCAGCTCCACTAAGGACAATTCTCATTGCTGGACATTATATCCACCACCGGTCATAACCTAAAGGGTGAGTGACTCCCTCTGACTCTTCCGGATTCCTGGCTTTCTCTCCACCAGAGTCCTTGGGGACCCTCCTCACTCCATCTTATCTAGCATGGGCCAGATCCTACCAAAGCTCCCCTTGAGGTAGCTTCCCAAACATAACTAGACCCTTGGTCTCCAAGACACAGTCAAACCTGAAAGATTGGTGTTCTTCTGTAATATTGCCTGGCCCCAATACAAGCTGGACAGTAACAGTCACTGGCCTCAAAATGGCACAGTTGACTCCCAAATTCTCAGAGATCTCTCCACCACAATGACAAATGGTCTGAGGTTCTCTGTGTCCAGGACTCCACTCCAGGCCTGATACCTCTACTCCAGATCTTCTCTCTGTCCAAACTGCTCCACTTTTCACATTCTTCTCTTTAAAGAAAATCCCCTCAAGGGATCCATCTCTTGGAACTCCTCCCTCTTTGGGAATTCTGCTTCCTTTCTGTTCATCTAAATCCTATTACTTTGGTCTGTCTGACCCTATGTCCATGAATTTCTTTCTTCCAGTTTACAAAACAGAACCCACCCAGCCACTCTGTGTTACATTTACAGGGATTTACCCGAGATCTTCAGAAGCATGAGTAAAATGAACGATTGCTTTATATCACTTTTTTTCCCCCAGGTGTTCTCTACTTCATTTTATGAACTCTATCAAAAATACCAGGACCCTGACAGCCACATGGCTGCCAGACCCAAGACTCAGGGGAAAGGCTTTGCTATAATGAAACTTATCAATAACTCTCTGCCTTAGCAGAAAGAATGCTAATATGATCTTCAGTTTCCTTTCATGGCAACCTATTCAATCAAGAAACTGAGGTCTCTCTTTGTAGCACCCTAATTCTCTGATCAGGGCTACTCCCTGCTGTAAATGCAGGGTCTCTAGAAATGGCTGAAAGCCAATCAATTGAACATGGAAGCTCCATTTCCACTTTAATGTCTTTTCATGGCTTAATTCTGTCAAATGGGCACACTCCTTTACCCCACATGCTTTCTTTTCCAAAAGGTAATTTAAATTGTTTGCAAATGGTAAAAGGAGTTTAAGATCACTTTGTTTCTGGGTCTTCACCAAAAACAAGATTACTAAGTTAAAATTCTATCAGGTGTAATTATATACAAAGAGTACAAAAGTTTCAACTGTATTTCAATTAAAGTACTGTAAATAACATAAAATATTTTCTATTAAGAGGGATAACAATAATAGATGCTGGAGGGGTTGTGGAGAGATAGGCACATTAACACACTGTTGGTGGAGCTGCAGACTGGTACAGCCTCTCTGGAAAGCAGTGTGGAGAATCCTCAAAAAATTAGGGATGAGCCCACCATATGATCCTGCTATTCCTCTCTTGGGTATTTTTCCAGGGCATTTAGAATCAGCACATTACAGTGACCCAGCAATGTATATGTTCATAGCAGCTCAATTTACAATAGCTAAATTATGGAAACAACCCAGATGTCCCTCACTGGATGAATGGATCCAAAAACTGTGATACATATATACCATGGAATTTTACACAGCAGTTAGAAACAATGATATTGCAGCCTTTGAAGGTAAATGGATGGCTATGGATGAAATTATGCTGAGTGAAACCAGCAGAGAACCAAGAGAACCAAGGGTTGAATGTCTTCACTCATCTGTGGAGGCTGGAACTAGACCCTGGCCATTGAAAAAGGAGGTCTATTATCATGTTTTAAATCCTGATAAGGTGTAATGTTATACAACCTAATACATTTTTAGAGATGTTTTGGGAAGGGGAGGGGAAGGGATAAGGGTGGATAATTGGGGTTGTACTCTTGGGGGTTTGAATAAAAATTAAATAGAATACTGCATGTAAATCACCTAGGAAAATGCCTGGCATATAGTAAGTAATAAAAACTAGCCACTGTGTTATTATTAATTTGATATATCATCATATAAAATGTGAAAAATGTTAACAAAAGTTTATATATAATGCTGTGGTAACTTGAAAGCTAGCATGAAATTTCTGTCGAACATTCAAGATGAAAATTGTTAGGTAGACTTTGACCTAGGCAATGCCATTTTGAAATATATCCTCCATCATCACAAGAAAGGACTGACAACTCCCTAGCAATAGCCTAATCTGCCACCCTCCCCCACTCCTCTACATCTACCCCATCTGAGCCTCAGGCTCCACTGGGCCCTTCTCCGCTGGTTTGTCCTGAATATACCTGTGCTACTGTTGAGCGTTACTCTCCTTTCTTTATTTTGTTCAGTCACTTCTTTCCTTATAAAAATATCCTAAATTCTTGAGAAAGTTACCTCTTTCAAAGAAACCATGAAAAAGGAAAGGCATTCTGGCAGCCTTTCCCAGGTTCTCCAAATCTGAATGGCTCTCTAGGGCAGCCATCTGAGCTTGGTGGATTGGTACTTATAACACATTCACTTTTTGTGCTGCTCCTCTTTCCTCCAGAACCAGACTTTCCTGTGTGGAATGAGTGAGCCCATCCCATTGTCCCATACCTAACCTCAGGGGTGACATTTGAAACAATTTAGGAGAGAGAGTAAAGTGCCTAGATAGTCAGGGCCATGGGCCCCATTCACCCACACCTAGAAGAGCCATTAATGGGTAAGCGCAGGGCCTTCAAATGCAAAGGACCATGAGGCTCACCTCTGAGAGCAGCTCTTTTGTCCCAGAGGCAGGAAAACTAAGAAGTGGAGGTGGACACAGATGGGAACTTGGAAAGAATTGCTACCTGTTTTACATAGATTTTAACCAAGGACTTTGGTGCTTAGTTTCAATGCCTCTTTTGCATAGATTTCAACCAATGATGCTGATGCATTTCTCAATGCCTGCTTTGCATGAATGTTAGTTATGCTCATACCTAAAATAAATATAACCCCTAGCCTAACCTCCATTAGATGGTATCCTGCTTCCAGGTACCCCTCCACCTTGCAGAGTCTCTGCTCTCCTTCCTTAAATAAATCCCACTCCTTTTACTACTCCTTCCATGGTTGTCTGTGGATTTTATTCTTCAATTCTGCGAGACAAAAACCCAGAATATTGGTGCCAAATTCCTGGGGTTAATGTCCACACCAAGAGCTGCAACACACCACTCAACAATAGTGGAGGGGAAAAAACCCAGCTCTTAGCTGGGGAGCTGCTAATACTATTTCAGCTGTGGAAACCTGCAGCCAGGCCAAATTCCCAGTATTAACTGGGAATAGCTGCAAACACTATAAAAGGGCTAGTTTGACTACCAGAATCTGTAGTTGGCCCAGACTCCATTTGCCAGTGGGAGCAGAGAATTCAGTCTCATCTCAAAATTCCCACATCAACATAACACAAGTGAAGTTGAATGTCCAAGAGTTGCTGGATTCTCCATAGGCAAGGGAGAAAGAAGTATGAAATGTTTTCCATTTATTTATAAGAAAGCCGTCTTCCTTCTGTCCTGATAGGCGACAAAGGAAAAATAAACCAAAACAAAGTTTAATTCCTTAGAGAAGATATGGAAAGGATCTTGGGTTCTTACTCTAACCTTTTGAAGTATAAGTACATCTTTCCCAAGGCCAAAGATACCTACAGTGGGTCTCTCCAGCTTTTATCACTTAGAGATATGTCCCAAATCTGAGCTTCACCTCTGTCAAATATAAATACCTAGGGTAGAAGCTCTGAATGTATCATCCTTAGGCTTAGATACCTAATTTAGGAACTTAGTCCAGGATGTAATCATTTGGTCTTCTTGGATCAGAGAAATTAACTATATAAATAGCAACTAACTAACTTATTTTCATGGTATGTGCAGAGTAAAGTCCTTCTAAAGAAAGTGAAAATAAGCCTTTCCTGTCTTCATACCATGTGAATTTCCAGGTAAAGTTAGGGGAACAATGACAGCAAGTCTGGACCAGAATGACTAGATGTATATCATCTTGAAGAACGGTGGCTTTCTCTATTGCATTTTGAGAAGTAAGGCAAGTTAGTGTTATCTGTAGAGAGCTATTTTTTTTTGTACCCGAGAACAGCTCCTCCTTTGGATTCTGGTCTTACAAGAAACAAAACAAACTGAGTAAATGAATGGTGTCTCAGGTTGTATAACCTGCTTTATAAAACTCTTTCCTGAGATAACTTGTGTGGATTGGAGTACTGTGGAGAGGAAGTGCTCATCCAGGCAGTCACCCCTTAACAAAGCACCATGAGGTATAGGAGGTGTTACTGATAGAGATTAAGATAGATAGTAAAATGGCTAGGTAGTGGGTCCCATTAAACCACACCTAGAAGCTAGCCAGAGAGAGATTAGCAGGCATGCTCAGATCCTTCAAATGCAAAAGACCATGAGGCTCACCTGTGGGAGCAACTCCTATGGGAGCAACTCCTTTGTCCCAGAGGTTGGAAAACTAAGAAGTGGGGATGAACTAGGAAAGATTTGCTACCTGTTTAGGACAAATTTTAACCAATGATTTTGATGCTTGGTTTTAATGCCTGTTTTACATAGAGTTTAACCAGTGATGTTGGTGCTTTTCTCAATGCCTGCTTTACATGAATCTTAATCAAAGCTCATACACAAAACCAATATAAACCCTGGCCTAATACGCATAAGACGGAATCCTATTTCCAGGTACCCCTCTACCTTGCAGAGACTCTGTTCTCCTTCCTTAAGTAAATCCTACTCCTTTTTACTCTTCCTTTCCATTGTTGTCCACGGATTTTATTCTTCAAATTCGTGAGACAAGAACCTAGAAGATTGGCGCTGTATTCCCAGGGTGTACTTCCACACCAAGAGCTGCAAAGCACCACTCAACAGTAGCAGGGGTGGGGGGAAACCCAGCTCTTAGCTGAGTAGCTGCTAACACTATTTTGGCTGCAGAAACCTACAGCCAGTCCAAAATCCAGTTTTAATTGGGAATAGCTGCAAACACTTGAAATGGACTATTTTGGCCGCAAAAATCTGCAGTGAGCCCAAACTCCATTCACCAGCGGGAGTGGAGAATCTGGACTCATCTCAAAACCCCTGCATCACTACTTTATAGTGAATCACTAGAGTCACTGTGTAAAGCAGAGTTGCCTATTTAATCTGTCATTCCTGGACCTTCTGCTGAAGCATCTGTCTAGCCTGTCACCATGAATCTCCTCTGTAAGAATTTCTCTGAAACCTTATATCTCGTATCTCATCTCTAGGTGTCTTCTTTGTCGCTCAACCACCTATCTCACTGCCCTAACACAACTGGAATGTGAGGATTATAGGTCTTTTTGACATTATATATTGTTATAGGCAGAGTAGTAAGTGTCAAAGTGACCACAATGTTGCCCTGGGAACCCGTGAATATGTTTTCCTACAGGAAAAATGGGAATCAACTTTGTACGTGTAAGTAAGGTTCCTGATGACTTGACTTTAAAGTAATAGATTATTCTGAATTATTCAGGTAGACCCAGTGTCATCACAAGGGTCTTTGAGGGCAAAAGACAGACGGAGAAGAGGTCAGGATAGTATACAAGGACTTGATCTGCTGTTGCTGGATTTGAAAATGGAAGAAGCTGGTCAGGAGGCTTTCAGAAGCTGCAAAAGTCAAGAAAACAGAATCTCCTCTGGAGACACCAGAAAGGGATGGGACGTTGCTAAGAAAGTGATTTTATCACAGTGAGTCCTGGTTCAGACTTTTAACTTACAAAATTGTAAGATGACAAACCTGTGAATTTTTTTTAAGCCACTCAGTTTGTGGTAATTTGCTTCAGAAATGATAGAGAATGTATATTTAGGATTTAAAAAGTTCTGTTAAGGGGCTGGAGCGGTTCCTTGGCAGTTAACAGCGCTTGCCCAGCATGCACAAATACATGGGTTCAAATCCCAGCACCCACATACACAACTAAGTGTCAAAGCAATGAAAGCCATGTGAAAACTCAATAAAAAAAATTGAGTCTCTGTCTCTCTCTCTCTCTCTCTCTCACTGTCCTTCTTTCTTAAAAAAAAAAAAGTCCTGTTAAAATTGTGCATTGTTTAAGGTAGCAGTCCATAAACTATCATTAAAGCTCTTTCTAGCATGAATATTCAGCTCTCTTGTCTCTCCTCTTGCTTCTGCCACCTGGAAAAACCAGGTAAAATCCTAATTCCCTAGACTTCACTTCATCACCATACCTGAACATTGCTGGAAAAAAGCAACCGGACTGGCTGGGCTCACTTGAAGTCCAAGATCACTAATCTCAAAAGATCTTGGTTCTGTAGAGTAGTCACACTATATCCATCTCGTCCATTATTTCTCCCATTCTGTTAGATGTCCAGTATGCACTTTCTCCTCTCTTCCCTTATCTCCAACACTTCCTCCATGAATTCCACTCTCACCCATAAACTTGTTGAACCACCAGACACTGTTACAGAGCAGAAGGTTTCTGCAAAACTGAGGTAGTGCAAAAGCGTCCCTTCACCTTGGTTCTTGCAATCACACCAGAAAGATTTCAGACATGTTAGTCAGAGAAATGGGCATGAGTTTATTAATAAGGTAAAAGGGGATGCTCTCAAGGGAAAGAGTAGGTTCTCTCAGAGAGAAAAGGGGTGGCAAGTCCCTACAGCCCTCCAGTTTCATTGGGAGTACCAGATAAGTATTCACAGTTCTTCCCAATTCCACCTTCTGACTTTTGACTGACAGCAGGAACTACATGGACTTCTTCAAAGAGATGTTGTGGTCCTCAGAGGAAATTGAGTCCCCCTTTTTCCCTCAATTTACTGACCCTTTAATCAGTTTATTACCCTTTTAACAACATTCAATCTGCTTTCTTTGTGGGAGTCTTGATGTTTGCTGGGTGATTTGGGGGCAGTGATAGTTATGGTGATAGGGAGGGTCCAGGCCACCTGGTAAGTTGTGACATGATATTTATTTATTTATAGAAAGAAAGAGAGAAAGAGAGAGAGAGAGAGAGTGTGTCAATATTATTATTTTTTTTCATCTGGTTTTTGTTTTTACTACATTTGGTTTTGTATGTAGTGCTGGGGCTCAAACCTGGGTCCTTGCTCATGCCAGGCAAATGCTCCATTGGTGAGCCACTGCTCCAGCCCATGATATTTAAACAATTGCTTTTTCTTTTTTTTTTAAGGGAATGTAAGTTTGGCTGGGGAGGTTTTGACACACCGGACCTGCATCTTCCAGGTGCTGATCTGTCAGATAAGGCTCCCTGTTGCCCTTTGTTGTCCTTCCCTGCTCATCCATTCCCGGCTGACCACCTACTTCAACATGACCTTCACTTCCTCCCTCATCCTGTGTTCACACCCATCTGCCTCTGTGCCCATGTACCTCTCTACGCTCTGAACCCTTCTCTCACCTACTCATGGCTGTGCTCTGGGTGTCCTTCCCCTTACCATCAATTTCTCTTCAGTAACAAATTATTCTTGTTAGCATACAAACATTTAATTTTTATAATTCTAAAAAGAAAATCCGAAACCCCATTTTTCTATCTCTAGCTCTAATTCTCCGTTCACCTTGAAAGCAAAACCTAGAAAAGAAGGGGCTGGAGCGGTGGCTCAGTGGTTACGGCGCTTGCTGGCATGTGCAAGTTCACAGGTTCAAACCCCAACACCACGTGCACAGCAAAGTCTGCAACGAAGGCTGCATGAAAAACTAAATAAAATTCACTCTGTCTTTCTCTCTCTCTCTCTCACTGTCCCTCTCTATTAAAAAAAAAAAATTAGAAAAGGAGGTTGTTTGTGCACATTGCTCATTCTTTCTGTCCCTGTTCCTTGCTAAGCCTGTTCTGATTTGGCCTTTCCTTCCACCACTCCATACATGTTGACCTTCCCAAGTTTCCTTTCTGTAAATCCAATAGTCACCTTTCTATCCTCATCTTATTTATCTATCAGTGATGTTTGATATCATTGATCTGTGCTTGCTGTTTGAATTGTCTTGAATTCCCTACAAGACAACAATCCCTTGGTTTGCTTATACGTCAGTGGCACCTCAGTTTCCTTGCTGTATTTTCTCTATCTCTCCAGTCTCTAAATCTCCATATATTTAAATCCCCCCCTGAATCCACCTCCACTTGGGAATCTAATATGTATCTCAAATTCATTATCTTCAAAATGGAGCGCTCTTAACTTGCTTTCTGTTGGCCTTCTCCATTTATCTGTGCAAATACCACCGAGTCACCTTAGCTCTCTTCTCATTCTCATACGCAGTGTCCAACTCCTTAACAAGTCCTGAACGTTTTACCTTCAAAATATACTTGATATCTGACAACTTTCTTCTTCTACAATAATGTTTCTTATCATCCTGATCTAATCTACCAAACCCTCTTACAAAAGCCTTATACTCATTCTTCCTTCCATCCTTGCTTGTTCTGAACAAGACAAGCTGGAATGAGCTTTTAAAATGCAAATTAAAACAGTACCTGTCAAAATATAAGCAATAAAGAGATGTTTCTGAAATTTCCATCCCATTATGGATTGATGCTTTTGTAAACTGGTGCAAAATAAGTTACTAAAAAAAAAAAAGTTTAGGATATCATGCAAAACACAAGTCATTTTTTTTCAGATTCATAAAGTGGGAAATTACCCTTTAATGATGAGAAGAAACAAAAAAATGTGTAACAAGTTCAAAATGCTTTTTTCTAATTTCTGAACTTGTTATGTCAAGGATCTTTAACAAACGGCTCATGGACTGGCACAGAACTACAGATTACACCTCAGGGAGGAAAAGGGTGGATCTTATCTGTTTCCTGCTCAGTTCTTCCAGGGGCTTTCTTGTCTTACACAATGTGATCTCTGAGCCCTTATCTTGGCACCTCAGCCTGTGCCCAGCCACAGTGAGCCCCTGCTCTTTCCTGATCAGGCCATGCATCTTCTTGTCGCATAGTTTTGTGCTTGGAGTTTTTTCTGCCTGGAATATGTACTTCTGGGAAAGTCATATGGCTCATCCTGATTCCTTCAACTCACTGCTTAAATGTCTCTTTTTAGTGCTTTTCTCCCTCAGCACTCAATTTAAAAATAGCAGACCTCATTCCTAACCACCATATTTTACTTTATTTATTTATTATCCATTTTCCCTTACAAGAATATAAGGTCTACAAAAGCAGGAATTTTTCTGTTCTGTTCACTGCTTTATTCCTAATGCCTAGAATACAACCTGGGACATAATAGATACTAAAATTCATTTTCTAAGTTAATAAATTAACTGAATGATTCTAACATTTAGAAATATATCATGTATTACCAAATATGTATTAAAAGTTAAACGCACTCAGCTGGAGGTGGTGGTGCATGCCTCTAATCCCAGTGACTCCAGAGGCTGAGGTAGGAGGATCACAAGCTCAAAGGCAACCTCAGCAATTAAATAAGGCCCTACTCAATTTTGCAAGACCCTATCTCAGAATGAAAAATTAAAAGGGCTGGGAATGTGGCTCAGTGGTTAAGTATTCCTGGGTTCAATCTCTAGTACTCAAAAAAAAAAATAAAAGCTAAACATGCTCAAATGTTTATAGTAGTTTTAAAATATTTATTGAGCATTAATGGTAAGAAACAATAAAAAGTATAACTCTCTTACATACCCATTAACAGGATGTTAAGTGGGTTATGCTGAATGTCTGGTGTTTTGCATGCCCGGTAAGTCTCTTCTTACAGGAAAAGCCTTTGCCCAGTCATATGGCTACTATGGGAATTTCCATATTCCAACACCTGATTGGGACAAGGGTGGAAATTCAGTAATGAGCCGTTTCCCTGAGGTTGAGAACATTGTGCTTCCGGATTATAATAAGTACAGGGAGTGCAACATTCCCCACTGTGTGGAGAAAGCCATGCCACATTGAAGGAACATGAAAGTGGACCCAAGGGAAACAGAAGATAGAAGATAAATCGTTAAGTTGTGGAGTCTCTGGCTTTTGTTTGCTTTGACGTTCCTCTGAACCCTTGCCCTTGTCTCAAGTGTTGACCCTTTCTTTGGATTCCATCAGCTGTTGACCCTTTCTTTGGATTCCATCAGCTGCTTAACATCCTTTCAAAAATTAGCATCCATATTAATCTGTATTGAGATTTCCCACTTGAAACCAAATGCACATCCAGCAAAGTACATTGTGGGCATTGGAAAGGATGATACACAGCAAAGGACACTGAAGTTAGGAACTCTCTGTAACATACTCCTAAGTAGAAAAGCAAATTGAAATAGACAAGATGCTGTTATGTAGAATAGTATGTATTGTGGATGCGTGTACGCATTTAGAGAACAGTAGAATAATATATGAAGATGGTTATTTTGGGGTTTCTGAGGACTCCTGTTTTTTTCCTTTATTTTTTCTTTACTTTTTGAATATTTCTGTTGTGAATACATTACAAATATTACAAAGGTAATAAATCTTTGTAAATACCAAAGAATAAGCATAGCTTTCAGGGCTAGAGCTGTGGCTCAGTGGTTATAGCCCTTGCCTGGCATGCGCGAGGATGTGGGCTCAAACCGCAGCATCACATACACAACTAAGTGTAGGAGAAACAAAGGCCAGATGTACTAAAATTGCTTCTCTCCTGTCTCTCTCTCACTGTCCATTTCTCTCTCTCTCTTTTTTTTTTAAAGAAAGAGGGACAGTGAGAGAAACAGAGAAAGAGAGAAACAACTTTATTTAGTTTTTCACATGGCCTTAGTTGCTCCAACACTTAGTTGTGTACGTGGTGCTGGGATTTGAACCTGGGTCCTCGTGCTTGCCAAGAAACCACCGAAACCGCTTAGCCACCGCTCCAGCCCTGTCCATCTCTCTTTAAAATAATAATAATAATAAGAAGAAGAAGAAGAAGAAGAAGCATAGTTTCCACTTATTGTTTTATCATCCTGATATGTAACCCAGGGAGGTGGGGTGGCTTTTGGTCAGGTTGTGGGCATGATTGCAATCCCAATAGATCAGTGAATGATGCCAGTCTTAGCCACGAGAAGTGAGAGTGGTGCCAAGTGTGTTAGGGTGTGTTGGACCCTACTGAAGTTAGCAGGGAGCCTAGATTCTACTGTACTGTGTTCTCATTTTGCCTAATTCTTTTAATTTTTCTTTCATGGCCCATCAAAGAAACTTTTGACCTTCATCCAGGTCTGCCTCCTTAGCTGAGGGTATGCAATTCCTCCTTGCACTCCTTGTGTTTCTGAAATGTGTTCTTATTCTGGGGCGCTGCAGTTTGTTCACTGTTGTGGAATGTGGTTGAAACCAGCCAGCCAGCCCTGATGACAGAATTCTCATGAAAAGTCAATCATGAGGCTTCTAATTATTCCTATGCAGTTTGACTACAGGTAAAGAATGTACTAATCATGCTGGAGGAATATTTAAGTATCATAAACACACATATTGGCATTCTGATGTTTTTTGAGCAGAAGGAAATCTCACATGGCTAGCCCCGAGCAAGTCTTCTGTACTTGACAGGGAAAGGCAGGAACCAAGAGTTTTACCTCAATTGATAACAAAATCTGTGCCTTTTCCAAAAGGTTAACTATTCCCTAACAATTTTAATAAATTACTCTGGCTCTATTGGTCACCTTGTAAACATTCTTACTGTGTAACATTTGGCATATGCAAAAGAATGCAGCAGTACAATAGTAAAATATATACCAATGGTTCTACCTCCCAGCTTAAAATGCAAGTAGTTGTCATGTAATGCTTGCACCATGTGCTTCTCTGAGTCTGCCTCTCTTCAAGAGGCAGTCAGTATCCCGTAAGCTGTGGTTATATTTCCTTGCATATTTTCATTGGGCATTTTAATATACGAGCATATTTGACCTTGTGTTTTTATTTGTTTTGAGTTGTATGAAAATGCTATGCAGTTTGTAGAATTTTGGAAATTGATTTTCCCACATATTACTTTTCTGAGACATAGTCATGTTTTCTATTTAGCTGCAGTGTATTTTTACCACTGCATGATGCATCCTATTGTGACTTTTATTTTCTATTCTATTGAAAAAATTCAAACTAGTTGAAATATTTGCACTCCGCAGAATGTTTCTATAGCATCCGTGCATTTTTCTCCTCAATACCTGTGCAACACTTAACTCTGAGTTATTTATCCAGTAGTGGGACTGCCTAGTTAGGGGGTATGTCATTTTTCATCTTTATGAGGTATAACAAAATTTATTTCAAAGTGGATGTTGCCATTTTCTTGTCTCACCATAATTTATAAGATTTTTATGAATTCCTTAAGGCTTTTGGACAGAGGAATAATGTAACAAAGTGGCATTTTGGGAGCAGAAAATGGATACTTAAATCCAACATGGACTTAAAGAAGTAGAAACTTAAATTTGAAAATCCAATAAGGAGGCTATTAAAATAATGAAGTAGGAATCAGGATCTCACTGTAAAGAGTAAGCAATGGGCATGGATGACCAAAATGTTTTGGTTATTGTATTTGGCTTTTAAGGAGGGTAGAGTGTTAGATTAACTCCAGCCCCTTCAGCCTGAGGCAGAACAATTTATTCAAATACAGTAGGCCCTGTGTTCCTTAGGTTCTACCTCTGAGGATTCAACCAAGTATGGATAAAATGTTCTGATATAAAAAAACAGGGTGTCTGCACTGAACGTGTAGAGGTTTCTTTTCCTATCATTATTCCCTAAACAAGATAGTCTAACAACTGTTGACAAAGTGTTTAGCATGACTTGGTGATTATATCAATGCAGAGTAGAGGTTAAAGTACACAGAAGGATTACATAGATATATGCAGACACTACACCAGTTATACAAAGACTTCAAATCCTAAGATTTTAGAATCTCCTCTGCAGGAGGTCCTGGAACCAACCTCTGAGGATACTGAGGTCTGACTATAATAAAAATGCATTGAGAAACAACTAAGTATCAAGTGCTATGTTAAGTAATGAGGATATAAAGATGAAACACAGAGACCCTCTCTTCAATACTCTCACAAGGAATGGAGAAACCAAGTCAGTGGCACCTATAGTGCAGTGTCATCAGTGTGGCAATGAGAGGTAGCAGCAGGGTAACCAGAAGGGCATAGAAGGGACACCTAAGCCTGTCAGATGGAGGGGAGGGGTGGAGAAGGGGTGTCTGAGATCCTAGCTTTGGGAAGCAGCAGTTATCCAGGAGAAACAGTGGGAAGGCATTTTAAGACCAAAGACATAAGTTGTGGAAGGCCAGCATGAGTGAGGCGCCTGCTGCATGGGAGAAACGGTTCGCTTCCTTGTGGCCAGAGCCTGGCTAGGGTGTAGGGAACATTTTACTTTATTTGTGGGATCTTGGATAGAATCCAGGGTCTGGTACATTGTTCTGGCTTTATTTTAACGAAAGACTGCAGTAGACAGGAGCTGGCTCACACGTTGCTCTGGAGTCTGAACCTGAAAGCAGTGGGGAGCAGTCACAATTCTAGCTGTGTCCCCACCCCCACCTTTCTGTTTCTCACCTTTTCTTTTAAAATACAACTCATCACCTTACACTTTCATATCATCTAAGACTAAAGAAATCATATGAAAATCCCTCCTGGCTGAAGCATAAACTGCTTCATTCTTAAGGTCCTGCACCCGCAGTGTAGTGTATCCTGGCCTTACTTCACCTCCCTCTCTAGGTTCCATCTTGCTTCCCACGCTACACCACCTGCTTATGTACTATTTAAGCCTGCCTGCAGTGCGACTGGAGTTACCACACAGTTCATTATCCAAACTGGGCCTCTGTGTGAGAGTGAAGGTGGTGCCACTAACAGTCATTCTGGGCAACAATAAACTAGATTGTCCCCAAGCAAACTGGGATATATGGTCACCCTAGATTTGTCTATAGTGATTCATCTTGCTGTTTTTATTTGTTGAATAGGGACTTACAATTAAGGGGGAATCATTATCAAACAATCAAGAACAAATATATATTCACATAGCAAGCCAAGGCTGATGCCATTCCATGGTTTCCCCTCTTGGGTTCCCCATGGTTCCATGTTTCCCCAATTAAACCCCTGTATTAAATGGACTTCTCATGGAAGTCAGAGGTTTCCCTCTGAGTTGATTCTCCCATAATCTTGACTTTTTTGTTTGCTTGCTTCCTATAAACAAATTGCCAAGCTGTGTTTTAATGGCAAGATTTTGTGCATTTCTCCTGTTGGACAAACTTAGTTGCTTAGATTCTTCTGTCTTTTTCAGATTTGCTTTAGATATTAATCTCATGTCTTTAAATCTCCAGGATCATTTGGTACTCAGTCCTGGGTGTCAGAGTAGGAAACTAGAGGTAGTAAGATGGGCCAACCCAGTATGGTAATTGTGCGGGTGGGAAGGTAAATGCTCTCACTAAAGTGGGCAATGATTTCTAAAGTGTAGGTTCCAGGATCTCTACTTGTCACTTAAATGCCTACACTCATAACCTTATAAGATTAGTACTATATCCACTTGGAGGCTCAGAGAGGTCAAAGAACTTTCCTAAAATCCCATCCCTAATGAAGATTTGGACCCAACACTCTAGTATCCATTTCCAGTCTAATACCTATGGGACTTCATTAATAAATGCAGCTAAAGTGACATAGGGCATCTATGAGCGGTGTTTAGAGGTCCATGGAGGGTGGGGAGTAGGTCCAGACAACCAATGGAGAGCCACTCAAAGAGTAGTTGTGATCAACTTGAGTAATTGCTCTCCTACAAGGCTAAGGTTACAACACAAATTGATGAGTGGGTTTATTGAGGCTTAAAGCAGCTTAGATACCTTGGACTTACTTAATAAATTACTGATAAGACATGGCAGAGTGAAGAGGTGTGCATTTCTTCTGTTGGATAAATTCAGTTGCTTAGATTCTTCTGTCACTTTTGAATTTGCTTTGGATCTTAATCTTATATCTTGTAAGATTTCCTAAGATCATCTGATAATTCTTCTTGGGCATCAGACCAGGACACCTGATGTAGTAAGGATGCTGATTGTGGGCTTTGGAAGATAAATGCTTTCACAATAGTAGGCAATGATTTATAATTTATAGGTCCCTGGCTCTCTACTTGTTACTTAAGTATCTAATCTCATAGCATTATGAAGTAAGTACTTTATGTATTTGGAGAATGGGAGAGATTAAAAACTCCCCTAAATCCTTTTGGTAGTATGGAATTAAATCCAAGATGGGTATCACAAAGGTCATTCCATTTCCATTCTAAAACCTAGGGACTTCCTTAGTAAAGGCAGCTAAGTCAGAGTGCAGAGCATCTAGTTCTCTAGGCAGAGATGGAGTCTGGAGAAGATTTTGTTAGGAGATGCACATAGCTCTGTGGGAGGTGTCCAGAGGTCCATGGTGGGTGGGAGTGGGGGTGGACAATATCTTGGAAAGCATAGCAGAGAAGCACCTGTGATCAACTTGAGTAATTGTTCTTCTACAAGGCTAAGTTAACAACAGAAATTGATAAGTGGGTTTATGGAGGCTTAATGCAATTAGAAAACCTTAGGCATGCATGATATACCACTGATAAGACATGGCTGAGTAAGAGGTATGCAACCAAAATTTCCCCAAGCATCACTAGATTATGACAGAAGACATTAATTATGGACTTTTCAAATCTCTGTAGTAAATTGACCTTGTTTCCTGAAACAGGTGGAGTGCCTGAAAAGTTTCCTCTCCAGCAGACTTTTGGCAGCACTAGGGAGTGTGCTCAGGGATAAATCTGCTCACTTGGGACCTGCAATCTTCCTGGCATGCATCTGCTAGGTTTGATCTCAGGAGATCCTCCCTGTTCTGATGGGTGTCACATTCTGTGACCCTTATGCTGGGCACCACCACTGAGTCCTGAGAGCTGACTCAGAGTGAGCACAGGGGTCTCTGAGGCCACCCAGGGGTAGGGGCTCCAAGTACCATATCAACCAAAGCTATTTTTGTTTAGTTCGTAATGAAGTTTTGTGTTGGATTTCATTGAAAAAGAGTTGAAAGTTCTAAAAGTTGTTTGAATCCTATTTGCCAGAGCTTTTATAGAGTCAGGACTCTGTTGTGTTCCAGGGACAAGCTGACAAGTGATAATTTTCCTGAATTACAGAATTCGCCTAAGTAGCCAAATAATGCTGCTCAAACTCTGAGTCTCTCAAAATTGCTTATTAAAATAATTTTTGCCATTCTGGGTTCTAACTCCTTTCTCCAGGATATAAGGCCTTATCTGTGAAGTGGGCAGGAATTAAACATCCTACCTTTCTCTGTTAGAGTAGAAATAAATCTATCAAAGATTATAAGACTTGGGGCTGGAGTGGTGGCTCAGTGGTTTCGGCGCTTGCCTGGCAAGCATGAGGACCCAGGTTCAAACCCCAGCACCACGTACACAACTAAGTGTTGGAGCAAGGAAGGCCATGTGATAAACTAAATAAAGTTGTTTCTTTCTTTCTCTGTCTCTCTCACTGTCCCTCTCTCTTAAAAAAAAAAAAAAAAAAAGATTATAAGATTTTCTAAGAGTTCAGAAACCAGAACTGAGGTTTCCCAGTTGTGATCAATGCCCAAATGACATCTAAGAATTGCTCTGGGAGAAGGGCCTTGCTGCTTGCACTGAGCTCAGTCTTGCTGCTGGTGCAGGGTTCTGGCAAGATACTGACCATCATTCCCTCTGGAAACTGGATTTCCCTGCTGGGATTCTTACCTGAGGGATTCTAGAAGGCACTTGTTTCTTTGTAACACATGCTCCTGATTCGAATCTTTGTTCAGGTGCATGTGACTGCCAGGGTTTGTATCACAGGCCTGTGTCCAAGCTACAAAGAAGGCGAGGGATTATGCACATGCATGGTGTGTGTTTAGTTCTGCTGAGAAGCCCAGTGGTGGGACAGCATGTTCACTTGGTCATTACTACCCTCAAATTCTCTTCCTCTGTCTCCCATCGGCAACCACCACACAGTCTTACCATCCTCACTCATTCAACACCAAGAGCTTCATTTGAATTGCTTTGTCTGGATGGCACCACCAACTCACCAATATATGCCAAGACCCAACTGAACTACAGCAGTGGAAGTTGAAACTCCATTAAGTGCTACAAATGGAAACAACCAACCATTCCCAAACCAGAGACCATAACAACCACAGAATATGAGAAAAGAACATCCCAGACCTAATCAGGAGTACCAACATGCTTTCATCATGGTAAAATCAGATTTAATTTATGCTAACACTAGTCTGGGATTAGTGTTTGTTTACTCCTTTTTTTTTTAAAGAGGGCACAGTGGGGGGGGAGGGAGAGAGAGAGAGAGAGGGAGAAACAACCTTTTGATTTTAGTTTTTTCATATGACTTTCATTCCTAGGATACTTCGTTGTGTACGTGGTACTGGGGTTTGAACCCGTGTACTCGTGCATGCTAGACAAGTGCCGTAACTGCCGAGCCACCGCTCCAGCCCCGTTTGTTTACTTCTTTATTTTAGCCTTTAATCAATATTTGACTGAGCTATTGAATGGATCTGTCACTGTGGGTGTGCCAAAGCAGATCTGGAGGAGACCTCTATTTTGACTTTCCAGAATCTTGACAGTTATAGAAAGCAATTTAAGGATGAGTTGGCTTTAGCAAAGAGAGGAGGGGCTTATCAGAAAGCAAAAGGAAAAGGTATGCACTCTTTTATGGGTTGTATCTGGAATATTTCCAAAATTTCATGTGTTGAAAGCATGGGTCCCAAAACAGCAAAGTTCAGAGGTGGCATTTTTAGGCAATGGTTAGGGATTCTCAGTAGATTAATGAACTTGCTGAATTAATCCATTGATAGCTGAATGGACTACTGATTGACAACTGTAGGCAGATGCGGGTACTGGAGAAGGTAGGTCATGAGGGCTTTGCCCCCGAGGAATATATCTTGTCCCTGAATCTTTTCCCTCTCTCTTCTCTCTCTCTCTCTCTTTCTCTTTTTTTTTCTACCACATGCTGAGCAGTTTTCCTCCACCATACCCTTCTTTCATGATGTTTTCCCTTGGAGCCAACTGAGCGTGTACTGAACCTCTGATACCAGAGCTAAAATGAACTTTCCCACCTCTAAGTTGTTCTTGTCAGGTATTTTGGTCATAGTGATGGAAAGCTGACTGACTCACTCTGAGAGCTGGGTGTGGGCAATCTCAGGAGTGAGACACACTAACAGGATTTTTTTTTTAAGTTTGTGTTTTCATTGGGACACATAATTTGGTGGAATACATATGAACCAAATGGACTGAGCATCTTTCCTAGTTGGGAAAGAAGCTGAGATCATGTTTCCCCAGTAGGGGATCTGGCATAGTGTGTAGGCTTCAGTTTGTATCAACTTCTTTGGAGGTCTGATGGTCCATTGAGAGATAAGAAAAGAGGTCATGTTCTAATCATATCCTCTCCAAGCATCATAGGTTAATGGTCTCTTTCTGTTGATGGTTGTTCCTGTTTTGTTATATTCCAGAAAGCTTTTAGGGAACTAGCAAGTTACAAGGTAAATTATGGGCTGTTTATGTGCTGGTACATTTTGGCCCCTTTCTGTCCCATGGGTATTTTTGTCAGGATGTGTGAGTTGTTCATGAATTGTTTGAATTATATTTTAGCAAGAATATTTTTTCCTTTAGAGACTCAGCGTTCGCTCTGTATCCCTAAATTTCTATCTCAGAACTAAGTGCTATTAATGAAGTTGTAAACCAAAGCCCCGACGGCTAAGTACTGATGTTCTTAGGAAAGAAGCAGACAATGAACAAGGAATCAAGTGCATAATAATAATCTTAGATAGTGAGAGATATGGTAAGGAAAATGCAGGAGGGTCAAGTGACTGAGCAGGTGCATATTTATATGGGGTGGTTGGGGAAGGTGATTTGTGAGCAGAGATCTGAGTAATGGGAAAAAGTCAGTATGAAGAGATTTGGGATCAGAGATAGGCCTGAGAGAAAAAACACACTCAGGTGTTGGAGGAAGAGAAGGATGGACAGTGTGAGTGGTGGTAAGAGAAGCCTGAAGATGTAGTGAGATGGATAAACAAGGCTCCAAATGTGGAGGATCTTTTGGGCCAAATTTAGGGATTTGTCATTTATTTTTTAGCATCATAGGATGCCACTGGATGATTCTAAGATGAGAAAAGACTAGATTTACATTTTTCCAAAGCTCTCAATGGTTAATGTCTAAATAATGGGACACATGGGGCTACACTGGAGGTAAGGAGCTTCTTCATAGGCTTGGCTCTAATCCAGGTAGGGACAGATCAAGATGGGAGTAGCGGAGGTGGTGAGAGCAGATCAGTTTGGGGTGTACTGTGCAGTCAGACTTATTAAGACTTGCTCATGCTTTGTGTGTGAAAATGAGACAGAATTCAGCAGGAATTCTGGGAAATCACTTGGTCTACAAAAATGGATAGAATAATATTTCCCATCCCATATTTTTTTTCAGAATCTTTTGATACCCCCATTAAGAGGTGAGGTCTATATCCTGTGCCATGGAAACTGGATGGGCGTTTGCTACATCCTTGGCTATTAAAGCCAAGGATGAATGCCAGATCCTTCAATACCAGACTTGCTCAAGTCTTTGATTTTGTCTACCGGATGAACAAAAGTCTCCAATCAAAGCCCTAAATGGCCCTTAGTTCAGCCTCCACTTTTCTAGGACTCATGACACCTTCCTTCCCATTTTTTTTCTTTTACATCAGATAGTTCATCTTCTTTGATAAGTAGTGTGAATCAATCATTGTACACTTCTGTTCTTATTCCTCTGCTGTCCTCTAGGGGCCATTAGCCACATTGCCCAATTTATGCATTTTTTGTGCCAGGCAAAAAGCAGTTAGCATTTATTTATTGCCTGGAAGGAGCCCTTCTAAACTCCTCTCAAACACTTTTTCCTTTATTCCAGACAATCCCATGAGGCGAATCCTACTGTTAGCACCTTGCTAAAGGTGAGACAACAAAGACAACGACAATGAAGCAAGTAACTTGTCTAAGCCACACCCACAGCCAAAGCTGAAATCTCAACCAAGACGTGCTTGTTCTAGAGTCTACGCTGTTCCCTTGCCCTTCAGTAGAACAAAGTAGCTCTGTTGGGCATCCATGTGAGTCGTGTTTACTTCTATAACTTGTGAAAATCCATTTTCTTTTTAACTTGTGTTTTGCCTCTTGTCTGGTTTACAACACAGGCTGCTGACTGTTCTCCCCATTGTTGGACTTTTTCTATCCAATCTGTTCTCCACACCATAATCAGAGTGATCTTTAAAAAATCTTAAATAATCAATGAGCTAAACAGTGACTATTTTTCCCTTCTTTATACAGAAAAAAAAAAAACGTAACCAGTCTTATCAAAGGGGTAGATTAATCAACTAAGTAAATATGTTTAAATATACTAACTCCCTGAAACCACAATCTAACAGAGTTTTCTGATGTGCGGCTACAGCACTTAACATGTAGTGTTTTTCTCTGAGTAACTTTGGATTCTATCTTATTCATCATCACATTAATCCTGTAAGGAACAAAACACATATTTATTCTATAGAGGAAAAACTTCTATGTAGAACACTGTTGTGGCTAAAATTCACCCAATAAATATGGTGGAGGATTGGAGCTGTTTGAGTAGAAGTATAATTTGTGAAGTTGAAATATTTTTCAAAACCTGTTTGAGATATGCAGTACAACCCTTTAAATCCAATGTTAAAAAGAAGCTTACTATATAAATCATAAGATCTGCTTCAGTTCAATAGGGGGGCAATAAAACTGGTGGTATGTGCTTGACCCTTGGCAAAGACTTTGGAAACATCTGAGAAATATCTAGGGCTCAGTTTCAAAAACATTTTTATAAAGCAGGTGTAAACCTAAACTAAGAGTTCTAAGATCAGTGATGATGATAGAGGATAATCAATCTTTGTAGTATTTTCCAACATTCCCCAGTTCCATTTTAAAAAATAGTCTGTAGCCTACTAAGTTTCCTATGGCATATCAAAGAAAACAAAAGTTAAAAATGTCAACATTGACATGACATAAGCCATTTTTGATGGTATCACCCAGGAGGACCTGGAGAGAGACTGTGTTTCCCATTTGGACCTTCAGCTTTGCTGCTCTGAGTTTTCCAGTTCATGCTGAGCACTAACAGATTTTTTTAAATTGAGGTTTCAGCCCCCATGCCAGATGGGTGGGAGTGGGAAGAGTGACAGAAATGAGGAGACAGTTTAGCCAGTGTATGCTCTGGGGAAGGAAGGGGTATCTCCCGGTTATCAGAGCTGTGCACCTGCAGATCTGTCAGCTGATATGCAAAACAGAGTCTAAAGAGTCAGCAAGAAAGTCAGCAATTTTTCTTACATTAAAATTCCATTTTCTAAGCATCTAACTCTTCAGCATTTGTTGCTGAGAGCCAAGCCATTGTTGTCAATTCTGGTATGAATTTAGATCAGTGGGGCAGATTATTTTACATGCAGGTTACCTTAAAACCCATTAGATATGGGGGGTGCTCATTTTGGTTGTCTGGAAAACTTCGTGATAATTCTGAGAAAAGCAGGCCTGATGCAAGAACTGTTGACATAAAATTTTACTGGAGAAATTGGAATTTATTAAATACTATTACCATTATTTCCCATGCTAATCTTTTAGTATTGATTTTTTGAATTCCTCGCAAGTTTTCTTTTTAATGTCAGTTAGACACCTGTGGGAAAATGACTGTGATCACATTGGCCCTGATGGGTTAAACTAATTCCAGATCCACCTTCTTTGACAGACTCGTAATTTATTCTTGTTCGATGCATTCACCTGCCCCCTTTGTTTTATGCTACAAGCTTTAAAAGCTTGTAGTTGTAAATCCCATGCCTCTTAGACTGCTGCCATGGCTCATCCATGATTGTATTCAGCATTGGAGGTAAAAAGTGATGCTGTCTTTGTGACGGGATAATCGCTGCCACCTATGGCAGCCCTTCTCCATTGTGACAGCTGCAGGGAACTAATCTAGAAGGGGAAATACACACATGTTCTGCGATTAAAGGCATAACAAGCATATGCTAAATATATTGAGGGCTGAAGGCAAGGTCACTATCTGATGTAAGTGGTAACATGAGGAACTTTCTAAAGAAGACTTATGAAGCAATTATTTCAATTTTCAACTACATTTAATAACCTACAGCTCATCGGAGGAAAGCATGTTCTGAAAGCCAACCATGAGGGTGGGCTGGGATAGAGTGGTAGGTTATCACTACAGACGCTTCTTCTGTTTTGCACATAATATCCTATTTTTCACAACTACTACACTTCTACACTTCATTTTGTGTTTTTAGACCAGAGGGTTCCAAGACACATGATTCAGAGGCAGTCTTTCATTAAGAGGTCATTTGTCTTAGAAAGTTCAGAGTAGGACCCAAGTGGATAGCTCTTTAGAGTGAAGCTTAGATTTGGTTACCAACCTTGAGAAGTAGATCCTTCCGTTAATGTCAAATGACCAGTGGACTACAGCACCATTTTCTTTCTTTCTTTCTTTCTTTTTTTTAAGAGAGAAGGACAGTGAGAGAGAGAGAGAGAGACAGACAGACAGAATCAATTTTTATTGAGTTTTTCATATGGCCTTCGTTGCTCCAACACTTAGCTGTGTACGTGGGTGCTGGGGTTTGAACCCACGTACTTGTGCATGCCGGGCAAGCGCTGTAACCACCGAGCCACCTCTCCAGCCCCAATACCATTTTCTAAATGTTGAAAATCCATGGTATTTTTAATTCAAGTTTGATGTCATTTCCCACTTAGTGCCTACATGTTATTCTTGCCAGGGACAAGGAAACCTTACCTCAAGACTAGATTTGGAAAGCTCCTACCTATTTAGGATTTAGTGTGAGCCTTTCAGGTTTTGTGTATTTATGAGTCTGCTGAGTTTTCCACTTGACCCACCCAATTGGAAGATTCTCAGCATTTGGATCAAAAGGCTTACCTACAGACAGTCAAATAACAAAGACTTCAAGTCCAGGAAGACTGGTCTTTTGTGCTCCATGTGAGTCAGCCACTGGCTCCTGGGAATATTGTGTTGATGGGAGGATGATCTCTCGGACATGTCTGGAGGGTGTGCCCTCTCTTAGGGTCCATTCACATACATTTTAAAATTCTGCTCTGCACATGAAAACTTCTAACCTTAGGACTGTGTTTGCAAGGCCTCTATATTGTACTTGGTACATCCTTCCTTGGTATCCAGTTAGAAATCATCTTTAAGCTTACTTTAGGGTATGAATTAGGCATTAAACAGAAGCAGTGGGCTTCAAGATTCCAGCACCGTATCTGATATGTAATAGGGACTGCAGAGGCTAGCTTTCCTTTTTTAATTTTCCTAAAAACCATCACTCATTTTAGTGAATTATTGACAAAGCATTCTTTCATGTCATAGCAGAGCTGAATAAAATAGAAGAGAATGTAATCAAATCCCCTGACATGTAGCACATGGCTAATAAGCATTGGTTACATTGCTTTCTTTCCCTTAGTTAGCTTTTTCCCAGGATGGGACGTATGACTTGAATCTTCTCACTGTGTGGAGGAACTTATTTCAGCCAATCAAGTATCGTGGAGATTATTACCAGCAATGTTTCAGTCAGCTTTTTTGTTGCTGTGACCCAAGGATCTGACAAGAACAATCTTAGGAGGGAAAGTTTATTTAGGAGCTCAGGGTTTCAGAAATCTTATTCCATAGATGGCTGGGTCCATTCATTGGGGCTCAAAGTGAGGCTGAACATCATGGTGGAAGAGTGTGGCCTAGGGAAGGGGTTCAAGGCATGGCTCTAGGAAGCAGAGAGAGAAACTCCACTCTCCAGATACATACAAAATATATACCCAAAAGCCTACTCGCAATGACCCAACTACTCCAGCCACATCCTACTTGCCTGCAGTTGCCAGGTAATCCCTATAAGGGAAATTAGCTCACTGATTGGGTTAAGGCTCTTATGGACTGATCATTTCACCTCAGCCTTTGCATTGTCACATATCTAGAGCTTTGGGGGGACATCTTTCATCCAAACCATAACAAAAAAACATTCACCATAAGCGTTGTTTCAAATGGTTTTGGAGTTATAATCAATTTTAGTGAATATAGCCAAAATATTTGGATTAAAATAGCCAAAATTTATCTTTCAAAAAAAACTATTTTATCTTATTGTTCTAAAGCACACATAATAGATACCATCACCCAGTTTCATATTTATATATCTGTATTTTCCCCACATTTTTAGAAAGATCTTAAGTGTTAAAACTTTCTGTTATATCCCTTTCTGTGGTATTTCTATGCATCCTGCTTAAATCTTTTCACTGTTAGGAGAGAAGAAATTGCTCAAACAATGCTTGTCATTCTGATAGTAGTGAATAAATAAAGAAATCCAGGAGTCAACCAAAAAATAATTTTGTACAAAAGAAACCACATGATAAATTGCTTCTATAATTTTGAGCCAGGAATTTAGCAATAACTAGTAATATTTTAAATGCTCATATTTTTTAGTCCAGTAATTGTTTCTGTGAATGTATACTTAAAAAAATTTGAATAAGCTAAATTTTCATCAAATAGAAATCAGTTAAGTAAATTGCTCCATTCTAAGGTAATTTAAAAAATGAGATAGATCTATACATACTGATGGTAAGAAGGCTAAGATATAAGTGAAAAAACCAAATCTTGTGTGTGTACATATATCTTATATACATACATATATATATATATGATATTTTAAAGGTATGTCTTTAAGATCATCTGGAATTTTGTATTTAGCTGTGAGGTAGAGATTACATTTGATTTTCTTCTAGATGGATGGATCAACAATTATAACACCATTTATTAAACAGTCTAAATTTTCAACCACTAGATTGAAAATGTTTATTTTATCATTTGTCAATTTATTACTGAAACTTTCTTTTGGATCTTACTGATTTATCTCTTCCTTTAGTAGTATTGTACTAATCTTTGCAAAGCACTTTTGTAAACTGCTATAATAGATATACAGAAAGTACCCCATTCTACCTTGCAAAAATCTTCTACATTTATTTTTAGATTAATTTTGTATTTTTATGTGGCTTAAAATACAATAACATTAGCATAGGATTGAAGTTACACTAAGAATTCATTAACTTGGGAAGGATTAATGCTTTTATAAAATGTCTTTTTATTCCATGTTCCTCAGTATAATCTTTTTATAGGTTTTAACACTCTGTCTCACTTGTGGGGAAAGAGGCCATTTCTTCATTTTTTTTCCTTATTGGCTATTGCTAATATAAAGGAAATTATAGATTCATTTTCCTTTATTTATCTCATTTCATGCCACTTAATAAACTCTTATTTATTGTGATCATTTTTTAGTGTTTTCTTGGTTTTTCATTAACTTTGTCAGAAAAGTGCCTTAGTTTCTTTCAATGCTGATTTAGATAACAGGGTGGTTATGGCAAATGACGAACTCTTTACTACCAAGTTCAAGTTGGTTTCAGTCTTATTCTTCATCTTCACCAATCCCAATCCACATTTCCAAACACTAAGGGGAAAAAGGAAAGTGTTCTAAAATACTTGTGTGGCCAGGTGACCTTTTCCTCACTTTGTCCAAGGCAGGATGCCACCAGACTCCTACACTGGAATTCTAACGTTCAGCAGAGGAAAATACAGCAGCCGGGTGCAAGAGGGCCAACAGCCCTTTGAGTCCTCTCTATATCCTACCAGGTACATGGGACCTGGGACAGCAAGGCTTGTTTCAATCTTACAGAGCTGACTTGAAAAGTCAGCACAAGCACCCAGAGGCCAGCCCTCCCCACCCCATCGTGCTGAGGCTTCAGTTATGCTCAGGACTACAGTGACCTGACCTTGATGGCCACACACGCCACAAGATGTCTTCACAGGACAGTGGAATGTAAATGGGTCTTGCAAAAGGAGAGAAGGCAAATTTATGCAGTGTGGCTGTCTCGAAGATTTTGTGAATTGAATTCAAAAGAAGAACCTTAAGTATTTCTTATCTATTTTACATAAACTGAAAGGACAGAGGGAAACCATTGATGGTTTTTAGTCAAGGAATGAGCTGCCATGTGGAGTTTTCTGTTACCATCAGACCCTTCTCTTCCTCAGTTCCCGTGCTGAGCCTCTTGGTGCTTTGTCCCATCAGCATGTTGTACTTGCCGCTTACTGTTCTATTCCGTTTATTTGCTCAAAGATTTCTGTGAGTTGTCAAGAATCACCCCCTAACACCCTCTGACAACTGCACCAGCTCCACCAACAAAGTGTGTAGAAGTGAAGTTATTTTACAAGCATGTGATTTTAAAAGGAACTCAAATGCTTCTGTATACTTATGTTTTATAAAGAACAGAAAAACACTAAAAATATTATGAAGCACTTATCACATACACACAATCCACTTCTAGACAAAGTTTCTAGTAATTTCACTGTTACTGCAGTCACACTGCTTAGAATTCTGTAGAATGTATCTCTGCTCGATAAATACGCTTTAGTCGTTAGCATGTTATTTTCCATCAGCAAAATTCTGCTTTGACTCATGAAGGCGGTCTAACACACACTTTTTAAAGCATTTTGAGCTGAACACAACTGATTTTTCTCTCTTCTGCATCTTTAGCAGATGTGGATGGATGGAAATCACCTACTTCACTAAAAGATCTATTGTTTCTAAGCAGGTCCTCTGATAACAATCTGTGGACGTTCTGATGCCTGTTGGCTCAGTGTATGGTGTTAAATATTCACCCGTATGGAGGAGGATATTGATATGTTGTTCTTGAGTGCTTCGAGTAATCATATTTCCCAATTACTACATAGATGTGCCACTGTATTCTCTATTTTAAAAGAAATAGATTATCATTAAACACTTTAGATTTTTTTTAATTGGAGAAGGTGAAGATAACGGCAGTCTGATAATCCAAACATGCTTTCCACCCCACTGCACCATCTTTGAGTGCTATCAATGACAAAACACTATGTTTAATAGCAAGACAATTGCATCTCAATGTTTTATTTTTCATTTTCATTATACTAATAAGAAGAATGGGTTTATATGTTCATATAATAAATAGCTATTATTATTCAAAATTTCCCTTTGTATTTAATTTTTAATTTATTTATATTTGCCCCGTGGAACTTTTTTGTCAGTTAATATAACCTCATAATATGATAAAGTTGTGTCTTTAGTTTTTTTCTGTGGGCATATCTACATTTTGATACTAGTCTCATGATTTTCAGTTTATGTAGTAAAGTTTTAAAATTTTACTTAGTTTGATCATCATTTAACTTTTACCCTTATGTCTTTTTATCATTTCTGTTTAGTAAATCCTTTTGCCTGTAGACATTAGATAAATATTCATTTCACTTTTTTGCTAGTTTCTATTGTTTGATTTTCATGTTTGCTTCCTTAATTATCTAAAATATATTTTAGCATAAGAAATGAAATGAAACTCTGAATTGCTTTTCCCCCTAAATTGCTGACTCCTTCCTCAGACAGCATTTATTGGCTGAATTTTCAGTTTCATATTGATTAATGTATTTCCCTATGGAAACTACAGTGCTACAGATAATAGGTTCTGGTTTTTTCTGGGCTTTCTGTTTGTTTTTAGCCTACTAACAAATTGTTTTTATTTCAAAGGCAAAATAATAAATACATCTGTATATATTTTAACATAATTAACATATATAGTAGTATTATATCAATAGTGTTAGTTCAATCTTAACCTCGATACTGTTTTTCTTTATTTTCTCTTTTCTATTATTTTACTGCTTTACTTTAGAACTATTTTGTTGTGTGTGTTTGTATATCAGTGAAATTTTAGCAGAAATTATTTTGAATATATAAATTTATTTTAGAATAGCTATTATCTTTAGAATAGTAAACAAGGACTTTATTTTTTACTCTTTCAGATTCAACTAATAGTCATGATGTATGATAGTACATTCTCAGGATAAGTTGAAAGGGTTTAGAAATGGGAAACTATAAGCAGTTCGTTAATACAGTAAAAAATTGGTTAGCAGAGCCACATGAGCACTGTGCATGAGTTTCATAACCAAGACCCCATTTTATCACTATTAGTATGACCATCACAATTTCATAACCATAAAATGATCACATAATTATCAACCATAATTAACAGGGTAAAAATAAAATTAATTAGCTATTGATAGTACCAAAGACAGAAGGTTTTTCAACATGGCATATGAGTCTTAATGTGCACTTATTCTTGCAGTCTTTATTTCCTTTTCCTCTAATGTCATTTATTCTGCTTTTCTCTGTCATGAAATCTTTTCAATCTGCCTAGGTCTAGGTCACATACGACTTTCTTTATTGTTCTTCAAAATTGCTGGCAGTTAGTGACTTCCTTCCCTTTTGCCCCAGGTACCTTGTTAGTACTTTTTTGCTCGGCTTGATTCTTTAGGATGCAACTACCTGCATATGCTTCTAACTCTCACTAAACTGAAATCCTTGAGTGAAGAGACTTGAGTTCTATATACTCATAACTATATGAACTATAACTGTATGCATGATAAATATCCAGAATGGACTACAATACATGTCTACTGAGTCAATTTATAACTGTGTGAAAGAAAATAATACAATCTCACAAATATTTCTAATGGAAAAGTATTCATACCAAAATTTTTAGAAAATCTTTTATATGTTTTGAACATTCTGAAACCATCTAATAGAATTTAGTAAAAGTGCAAAAAAAAAAAAAAGTAAAAACTGGTTGTGTGTGTGTGGTAGGTAGTAATTTCCTCCTGAGATTTCAACATGACATGTGGATTAGTTGGTTTATCACTTTTGTTTCAGTATAGATGAATGAACATAGTTATCCAAATAATGTTTAGCTTTGGAAAGCATCAGTCTAAAGCACACAGCAGCCAACAGGTAACTTTGTGACCAAGCTGAAAATGTCACTGACATCCTGGACTTTCCCAGGTGAAAGGCCTGTGTGCTAAACAGAAACTTCAGAGTATACCTATGAAAAACATTTCCATGTCAGCAGAATTGACTGTGTGGATGAGGCTCACAATTCTTTACATGGTATTCACTTCCTCCAGAAGAACCTTCACAAACAGACCTAATACTTTCATTATTGCATTGCCCTTTAAGGTACATCAAAACAAATTAGGTCTGAGAATGTACCTCAGTGGTAGAGCCCTTGCCTAGCATGTGCAAGGCTCTGGGTTCAATTCCCAACAGTGTTAAAACAAAAATAAATAAGTAAATAAATTTTACAAGATAATTATGATGTAGAACACTAAGTTCAGTATGCATTGGATTATGGACATTTAAAAAGCGCTCAGTACAAAAGGTGCCCCACCTTGACCGTAGTGCAAATCCCTCACGAAGAACTCTGCTACGTGCTTCATCTCATGGATTTGCCAGTGAACACAGTCCTTGATTCTCAGCTCCATTTACTTGTTTGCCTTGGCTCATTTCTCAGTCTGGTTCTGCACTTCCCAGATTCTTTAAATCATATTTGAATATTGTACAAAAATATTTCCAATATTTTTAGGCCTTCAGAACATATTGCTTTGCTGCTCCCAGGAGTAGATGAAGATTTTTCTGTCTCTGGCATTAATAGGAATTAGACCCTTTAAGGGGTCTCTAACAACAGTTGGGAGCACAATATTGCAAGTGGCTGGATCAAAGGAGACATGCAACTGGGAAAAAGATAAGATATTGTGTGTTTCTGGCACCACAATTTCATTCTTTGTCTACAACAAACGTGTTCTCAACAAAATTGATTGTTAAAACAATCAAATGATGATATCCCTGCTCTGCTCAAGCCCTGCGACAGGCTGCCTGTGTCGCACTCAGATAAAAATCAGTGTTTCAATGAGCTTGAGCATTCTCTCTGTGGGATTACCCCACCGCACCCCAATTCCCCCTGCCTTCCTACAGAGGGACCTAACGTTCCCACTACTACTCAGGGTCACTAGAACCAACTAATCCAGAAGTTCTGGAGCACACACTCTGTTCCTACATCCTTCTTGAATCTCACTCACTTCTCCACTCATTCCAGTCTCATCTCCGTTCCTTGGCTTCTTCTATTCTAGCTCTTCCTGCCTCCTTGATCGTCTAGCTCTGAACTTCTGGTGTAAAACTCTCGTGGATGTGAGTGACTATCCTTTGTACGTGTTGTCTCACTGAACTGGCTAAAGTTTCGTGAAGAACGTCTGCATCTGTGCTCATAAGGGGTCTGGGGTTTCTTCATTACTTTTAATCCCTTGGTCTGGTTTTGGTATTAGAGTAATGCTAGCCTCATAGAATGAGTTGAGAAGATCCACTCCTTTTCAATTCCAGAAGTTAGAGAATGAGGACTATGTTTAGCTTAAATGTTTGGTAACATCCACATGAAATAATTTTTGCCTAGAATTTTCTTTATGGAATTAATTTCATTCAACCTTTCTACAGAATGAATTCTAAAATAGATTTAATTTCCTGAATCAATACAGAGATATCCAATATCTGTCTATTCCTTCTTGAATGTGCCAAGGAAGTTGATATTTTACAAGAAATTTGTACATTTTCATGATGATTGTCAAGTTTAGTGGCATGAAGTTGTTCTTAATGTATATTTTTTATTTTCATATTGATAGAATTTTTGTGAAATTTCTCTTATTCCTAATATTGGTAGTTTCTTTTTTTGTGATATGTATTGTTCAAGGTTTATTGATTTTCTCAATAAGTTTTTTTAAAATCTACTTTTGATTGATTTTCCTAATGATTTTCTATTTCATTATTTTCCCTTCTGATTTTTATCACTTTCTCCTCCTTATTTTTGGTTTCATTTATTTTTCTTTTTCTAGATTCTTAATGTAGAAGCTGAGGCCATTGATTTCAAACCTTCCCTTGTGCTTAATTATAGGTATTTTTATTGTATCAACTTCACTGCATATTGCAAATTTTTTCCTGTTTTATTTCATTCAAACTAGTTCTAATGTCCCTTTTGAATTCTTCTTTGATTCATGGGTTATTTATAAGGGTATCATTTAATTTTCACATAATTATAAAATTATTTAGAGATGCTATTATTTATTTCTACTAAATAGATTAATTTAATCAACTTGATATTAAAGAATATCCTTTGTATGAATTGAATCCTTTCATTGTTCAGACATTTTATGGCTTGAACACTATAGACATTTCTTTTTTACCTCCTGCTTTGCATTTATCGTCTCATTTTACTGACATGTATTTTCTTCAAATATCCCATGTGGCTCATTCTCTCAATCCCTTTCAGTCTCTATTCACATGTCATCCTGTCTGTGAGGCCATCCATGACTACCAAATACATAATATGTGCGTGTACTGCACCATATGAACTCCATTTTCCCCTTATTTAATTCTCTCTATTGCACCAATTGCACACACAATTGTGTGTGTGTTTGTGTGGTTGTGTGTGTGTGTGTGTTTAGTGTATAATCTTTCCTTTACTGTAGCATACATCCCAGGAATCAGTGTTGATTTTACTCATTAATGAATCCTAGCACTTGGGACAGTGTTTAGCACATAATAGCTACTCAGTGAGCATTTGCTAAATTAATTTGATTTAAAAAACACTGTGAGATATGGCTGATTTTTTAATTAAGAAATTTAGTTATTGTACAGTCAAAAATTCTCATAAAGAAACAATCTGATATGCATATATTCTTAAATCGGAATTACCCTCTTGATCCCTCCCTACTCTCCTTCCCTCTCCCCTCTCCCACCTGCCCGTTCCCCACTCCTTTCTGATACATATCCTTGATTGCCCTAGATTATGTGTTGCTATGTCTTTGTTGGGTCTAATACATGAGATTGACTATCTTTCACACAGGCCTGGGTTTAGCTCCAGCCTCCAAAAATAAGTAAAAACATATAGTGATTTTATTATCACTATAGCTAATAAAATGTAAAATCATGACTCTTTGTCCTGCTTTATATAATTCTTTCCATTTAAAGATAACTCTTTGTAGCCAATTTGTCCTAGTTACTGTGCTAGAATTCAAGGATTGCAGGATGGATGAACACAGCTCTGGCTGTAAAAAGATTAGAACAGGCTGGATTTGGAGTTCATGCTGCAGAATGGGAGTCATCAAAGGTGATACTGAAAAGTGGTGGAGTCTTGCATGCCAAACTAATGCTTAGAATTTATCCAGGGAGCAACGAGAAGTCATTGCAAAGCTTAAAAAAAAAAAAAAAAGAATAGCTATAATCAAATTTGCAAGCTACAATGATGTAGATGACATAAATTTTCATTTGGATAATATTTATTGAGCGTTTATTGTGTTTCAAGGATTATTCTTAGTGCTGGGGATTCTGCAGAAAAAAATCTTTATGAAACAGCCTAGTGAAACAAACAAATAAATAAATATAAAATAAAATGCAATATAATTCCAGACATGAAGGAGAGTAAAGAAGTTGAGAGTTATGGAGGTAAGGCCTGTTTTCAACAGGTAGGTCAAGAAAGGTCTTATGAAGAAAATTAGATTTGAACAGAGACATCAGTGAAATGAAAAAGTGGAAGACAATTCAGGAGAGTTCTCAGCCAAATGACAAGGACCATTACATGCAACATTTGTGACACAGACATCAGTTGTATTTCCTCTAAGAAAACCCAGGAGGTCAAAGTGACTGGGGTCGAGTGAATAATAAGGAAGAGTGATATTCAATAAGGATAGAGAGATGGGAAAGGGTAGATGATGGGTCATAACCTCTAGTTGGGTTTTATTCTTAGTGTAAAGGTGAGAAGATCTTGGAACATTCACATCAGCAAAACACATGTAGACTTACTATTCAGGATGACTTGAACAGATATATGCAAAACAGACTGTGCAGAGCAAGAAAAGGAGGAGTAAATACAGAAAGAGGATTATAACCATAGAACACGCAGAAGAGAATGGTATAATCTGGAGTCCATAGTAGAGGTGATGAGCTATGGAATTGGTTGAGCTGATATAAATTGCTTATGGGCTGGACGTGGAGTGTAAGGGAAAGGGAATCTTAGATGATTCCTAAGGTTTGGTCTAAGCAATTGATTAATGGTTATACTATTTTCTGAAATAGAGGCTATAGTGGGAGGTGTTTTAAGGAACTAAATCAGACTCCTCATTCCTGTGTTGAAGCTCTAGTCCACACTATGGTCTTTAAGGAGACATTTGAGGTTAAATGAGGTCATAGGGCAGTGTTCTAGACCAATATGATTGGCATCCTTACAAGAGGAGCAGCACACACAAGGAAGGTATACACATGGAGAACAAGTCATGTGAGGACACAGCAAGGGGGCAGTCACTTCAAAAGATAAGAGAATTCAACACTACTGGTGCCTCAATCTTGGGTTTTCAGTTTCCAGAAATGTGAAAGAAAAAATTTCTGTTATTTAAGCCTTCCAATATTGTTGTGGCAACCCTAGCTAATCAATATAGGAGTGAAAGGGTAAAAAAAAAAATTAAGAGCTCTTTCTTTAACAAGTTAAATTTTAAATATCTATTAGTCTTTCCTACAAAAGTTCTGAATAGGTTGGTGGATACATAATTCTGAAGCTCAAAGAGATGCTTAGACTGGGAATACTAAGGAAAGTCATCAGCATAAAAATGATATTTGTTATGGGGGAACACATTCCCCAGTCTTTATGTTTCTATAAGGAAGCTCCGTAAGTGTTATAGTTCTGAATTTTTCAGTTTCCTTTGTCAATTTTTCCCAGAGGAAGAAACTTGACACAATTGTTAGCCCAGTTTGGGAGAAAGAATACTGTATTCATGGTTCATGGTTCGTAGATTTTTCTTGTATATTTTTGGGATATCTGCCTTCAGAGAAGAGGTATATATACATGTATATATACAGAATATGTATATATACAGAGAGAATATATATATATTCTATATATTATATATGTATAATCTATAATATATATCTATTATATTCCTTCATGCTTGGAGGTTTTCATGGTTGAGCTTACTGGAAGAGGCCTGTCATTGTCCAAATACTCCTGTTTGAATGGGTTAGTCAATGGCACAAACACGCTCTTCAATATAAATGTTTTTAAAATAAGTAATAAGGATAACATTTTTTATCTCTTATCCTTGAGTCCTATCTCTATCTCTTAGCTGATTCTAAATTTAAGGATTGACTAGATGAAGTCTTCTCTCCAGTGGCTATTGGTAAAGAAAACAGTAAGGCCAAACATAAAAACTTGGAGTTCTATGACATTAACAGCAGTAGAAGACTCATCAAAGAAGACTGAGAAATTAAGGTTAGAAGAAAATCAGGGGAGTATGATGTCTGGCAACAAGTGGAGAAAATATTAAGAAGGAAGGGACAGTCATTTGTTTCAAAATCTGCTGACGTGTTGACTCACAGGAAAGGTATGTGAAATGGGTAGGATGGCCACTTCTTTTTTTTGTTAATATGGGGCGGTGGATTACCAGCCAGAGAAAGAGAAAAGCCATAATTCCACTGGGATTCAGTGAATTAAGAACTTCCACACAGTCTCCCTTACACATTCAGGTAGTTAGTTCTCATTCAATCATATGTTGTTCAACATTTATCTCAAGAAGCATGACCTATCATCCCGATTTATACAGAGATGAGGGCTTCTTTATATGCAGGACTTTGAGTTCTGAAAAAGGAAAAGTCTGGGGTGAACTAGAAGGAGTTGACCCCCATGCCTTAGACAACATTTAAATACACATATTCATGGGCACTCACAATCACCTAATACCACCATTATACCTCTGTGACTGATTGTCTTGTGTTTCTCAAGGTAAGCTATCCTGTTGACAGTGTCTATGTAACTTTGTTGGTGGTCACATGGAGATGGTCAGGGAAGAAGAAAGGATAGTAAAAAGGAAAAGTGACTGGCCCATCCAATCACAGATAAGGAGACCAGCAACAAGCTTGTTTGCACTTGCTTATGAGAAATATAATGGTGTCCTTTAGTAGGGCAATGATAGGTAAAGAGAAACATGTTTCCATCAGATGTGGTCATACATCAGATATGGAGGAATAAAGGAGAGAGAATTTTCTGGTTTGGGCATATAAGTAAGTGGTCATCCTCTATCAAAGAAAGGAATATGAGGGGTATGAGATTGGTGAAGGAAAACTTTGAGTTTTGGTTTGAACCTGTAAATGTTGCAGTATCTGGGGTCACCTAGAATATACAGTGCCACTTCTAAGGTCATAACTTAAACCTCTCTGTATGGAATCAGACTCTAGGTCCATCAGTTATTATTAGCTCTGTGACTTGGGGCACACCTAGTCTACTCTGCCCCGGGTATCTTATAACATGAGCACAATAGTGGTGATCTGCCTGAAAAGGTGATAGTGAGGAACAGTCCCTGAAACACTGTAAGTAATTGCTCCTCCTCATAGAGTAGAGGAGCTGGGTATGTGGGATTGGAGATAAATTGGTGAGTTGGAAATGTAGCAAAATAAAAGTCCCAAACAGCACATGAGCAAGTTAGGTGGGAGACTGAAGAGTGCATGTGTGTGTGTGTTGTAGTAGTAGAAATAGTAGTGGTAGTAGTGGAAGGGCACAAGACATACAAAGTTCAAATTCTGACTGTTAGGAAAATAATATATTTGTATCATAGTAATATAAGAGATATAGGTAATGTAGTGGATTCCACACAGGATTCTATATTCTAGGTATAGATGTCAAATAGTCCCTAAACTATGAAGTGTCACAAATACTTTGAAGAGAACTTGGGAAAATTCTAATATCCAGAATCTATACACATTTTATATTATCTTGTTAAAAACTTGTATGGTTGTTCAATAATAAATTTCTCAATAAAAAAGAAATTTGAGGCTATAGAAATGAAATGTAATATTTCAGAATATATAAAATCCTAGTTGGCAACCAAATTTTTCATCATCATTTTCTATGTCTAAAAATAGCCATTGAATTAAATTGTGTGATATCTACAACTTTTAGATTCTGCTATACAAAGAACATGTCATGGATCATGGACAATAATATTTCAAAGAACTGATAAAAGCAAGGGGCAAAAAATTGGCTATTGAAAGTTGGAATATCAATTCTTTATAAGTAAAAGGAAAATAAGGGAATAGAAATACTAAAAAGGAGAGAAATCTTGAGAGGAAAATGTTGAATTCACATCTACATCCTTTATACAAACATCCAGAGATAATCCCACTCAATATGAATTGATCTTCTTGCTTATCTGATAGATTGAGAGAGAAAGATGGAATTATTTTTGTGCTGTAATATGGTGTAAGTACAAGTATAAATATGAGGCCTAAATAAACCAGCTTTATTGAATATAACAGATAATTCCTCTCCACTTGTAATAATACTTTTGTTTAAATAAATAAAGAACTGTGGAAACTTAAAAAAAAAAAAAAAGCAAATTACTTCTTTTTTTTTTTTTCCAAAGGCCAAACCATCCTTGATCTGAAATCTTGTGGACAATTTCTAACTGGAACCTCTTATTTTCAAAACATTTCTCATTTTTGGATTTTAATTCAATTTAAAATTATATTAGTACATTAGAGCCCAGTTCTAGTCTCAGACAGTCTGAGATCATATACTTAAGATAATTATCTCCTTGTGCCTCAGTTTCCTTAAGTATAAACAATAGTATCTACCTCACATAGTATTGGCAACGATTAAATCGCCAAATATATCTATAGCTCTTGAAACAGTGCTAACCACATTGTTAGCATTAAAAAAAATCTTAAGTATAATTATTGTCACTTTGTTATTGTTGATTTTAATATGCTACATAAAATGCTTTGGAAAAAATACGGAACTGTGTTCAAATGGTCTCATTTAAAAAATACTTACAGTAAATTGGGGGCAATGAGCTATGTACTCATAAAATATCTAAGGGGCAATTAGGCGGCCATTTTTGAGAAGAAGAAATACTTGGAATATCCACTCCCATGATTTCTGATACTGGCTAACATGAGGAAAGGTGATCAGTAGGAGGTGGGTCACCTGGAAGGATGGTCTTTGAAAAGGCCTTGAAGAAACAGCATTTGGTGAGAGCACCAAGCTCCAGTAGTGACAATTTCCTTAATCCCCCAGGTTCCCACTTCCCATCGTGCATGTTCAAGCATGGAGAGTGGGATGCTGGTTTCCATTATTCCAACTTGATTCTTTTGAAATGTTCTCTCACCTCACTTCTTGGGGACTGTGACCAAAAGTGCAGTTGCTGTCACTTTGACATAATATCGGTTTACTCATATTGGGTTGCTTTTCTTGTGTCACTTTAGGTAATTTTTCCACAACACTACTGGCTTCTCTTTAAAGAAATTGAAGAGTTAGTTCAAAGAAAGCAACAACAGCTCTTTTTGGTGAAGAGGAGGCATTTTGTAAGCTGTGAACGCTCTGCTTATTTCACATACTCTACCCAGGTTCCATTCTCTGATGGAAATATGTGTGCGATTCGGCAATTTCATGTCTTTGCATGTCTGAAATTCTATGTGACAGTTTTAGTAACAACTTCAAATTACAAGTTTTACCTTCCTTAGAGGTTGCAAAGATTTATTTTGTCCAGTGACAAATAACTTTTGGCTTTTTTTTTTAAGAGAGAGAGAGACAGAGAGAGAGAGAGAATCAATTTTATTGTTTTTCATGTGGCTTTCATTGCTCCAACACTTTTCTGTGTACATGGTTCTGGGGTTTGAACCCACATCATGTGCATGCCAGGCAAGCACCACACTGCTGAGCCACCACTCTAGCCCCACTTTTGGCTCCTTAATCTCAAAATTGTAACACATTAGTGTGTTTGGGCATAGTTTAATATACTGATGTACAAGAAAAACAAAGGGTCCCTTGAAAACTCTCTCAAAATTGATCTTTCTAATACCTGGACTCTTCACTTTAAAACACAATGAATGCTGTGCCAACTATCTTACTAAAGGTCAAGTTGGATCACATACTTCCCAATTAAAATCTCTCAGCTTTTGACTTGTTCCCTCAGCTGGTTCTTGGTGGTTTCTGTCCAATAGCAAAGGCCATTGCTTGTTTAGCATTGAGATAGTTGCCTTTTAGATTTATAAAAGTTTCTAAAAAGTGAATTTTAAAGCCTCTAGTTGATTTAGTAACTACATACATACATTTGGTGTTCTTTGGTACTCTAGATATGTCAGGAGTTATTAGAATTTCTTTACTAATCTGGTAGTACATTATGAGTGTACAAGTTGAAAATTACAGGCATGCTCCTCAGTCTGGATGCCCCTCTACTGTCTAGGGCCCTACTTACACTATTGCCTTGAGGCCTCAGCCTCGCTGAGGTTAGCCTCACATTACTGCCCTTACAGACAAGGAACAGCAGATTGTGAGAGTCAGACCATGTGATTCTGAGGCGCCTGGGAGGCTAGGAAGGACAGTATGGACGTTTGGAGTGCACCTGCTTTGCCCTTGCTTTCTAGCTTGTACCAGCTTCTAAACCTTCTTAAGTCTAAGATTCTTTCACTGTAAAATTCAATGGTAGTATTGTCCTTAGTGGTTTCATTTTTTCTTAATAATAATAAAAAAAGCTAAAGGCTGGGGAATTTGCTCACTGAAAGAGCACTTGCCTTGCCTGGGCAAGGCCCTGGGTTTCATCCTAACACCACAGGTACAAGAAAATAATTTAAAAAGTTAATATGTTCCAAAGCACTTAGACCTGAGCCTGATGTGTAGTCAGCACATGTAAGTACAAGTTATTATTATTACTATCATCATTATGATTAACTATGGACACAGGACTAAAATATGAGTTTTAGAATCAGAATCTGGATGCAGATTTGTTTGGCTTGGGCCTATAAAACTGTTTCCTGCTAGGCCCATTTGCCTTGAGATTAAAGAATAGCATGAAAAGTCCTTTTAAACTTCTCCTTCAGGGATCCAGATGCTTCATAACCAGTGTGCCATGTACACTTCCAGAAGATTGAAGGCTCCAGAAACATTAGGTGAATTCTGCTTCCTTATAAGGGCATGTTAGAAACCATAGGTCATATTACAAAGATTGTGCTGGGGAGGTTCTCTATGTTTGGATCTGCTATCAAGGTCACATGATGGGGAAGGTCTCCATCCAGCTTAGGCATGTTTGTTCATATGGCACATATAGCAACTCTCTCCATCTTCCTTACATCACTAAGGGATGAAGAAAGGTTGTATAAAGCTGTAGGAGTGTCTCTTAATCCCCAACCACCTTCCCCCTTCTTCTCTTCCCGAAAGCATTTGTCTCATATTTCTCAGGAAGAACAAAGCAGAGGTGAGAGGCAGATAAGAAAGGTGTCATATTTAGGATGACTAGCTTAGGCTTAAGGTTGAGCCTAAATAGCTATATAAGGTGATTTTTTTTATCTTTTGGGTATAGCTTGCTAGATCTGCAACCAAGTTATGCTTTTAATTTAGCTAGTGTTATTTAAGTCCAACAATTTATTCTGACCTCAAATTATGACATCAGTCTGGGCTCTGCAGAGGTGAACTTGTAAGACAAAGCCAATCCCGCATGTAATTCTAGCTACTCAAGAGAATGAGGCAGAAGGATCGCACATTTGAGGCAAGTGTGAGTAACTCAGGAATCCTCTGTGTGAAAAATAAAAGAGTCTGGGGATGTAGCTCATGGGTTGAGCATTGTTGGGTTCAATCCCACGTTCCAGAGATAGAGAGAGAGAGAGAGAGAGAGGGAAACAGACAGACACATGGGCCCAACAACCTTACATGTTCTAAGTGCTGTCCACGAGACAATCCATTAATACAATGTGTTGCATTCTATATTGGAAGTATTCATGAAGAACTGGATAGGAACTGAAAAAAAGTGGCCCAGATGATTGACTGGAGGCAATAATAATTGGCAGAGTAGTTGGAGGAAACATCTTTGAAGAGAAAAGAGGAAATCATCACATGTCTGAAGAGGAGGGCAAGAGCTAACCCTTAGAGATGAGAAGACAGTTTATTCAACCGAGAAATAGTGAGTTGGAAGTGCTCCAAATGTTTTCTAAGATTAGCACACATTTTATTGCCATTTTACAGATGAGGAAACTCACTTGCCCAGTGATACAGCCAATAAGCAACAAGATTTGCATAATGCTAACTACTTCCATAGAAAGATATACTCATTAGCCATTAAATTTAACCATTAATACATATACCACCTCTCTATATTGACTTCTCTCTGCCAAGATTAGCCATAAGAACCCTCTGGTGGGGGGGGGCGTTGGAGTTATAAAGATTGAGGACCTTCTCATAGAGAGTGATTTAGTGGTTCCTCTTGGTAAATGGAACTATCCCCTATTCCACTATCCCCTCCTTTGCTGAGCCTGGGGAGTAATTTGTGACACTTTTTTCTTCTTTATCTTTCATATCCAATTCATCTCCAAATTCTTTCAGTACTCCACTGAGAATCCTTTCACTTCTTTCTCGACTTTCAGGACCAAAATCCAAGATGCCCATATCAAGTGATCTCTCAACCTCCCTTCTAACCCTTTTCTAATCTGTGCTCCAAATCAGAACCAGAGTCATTGTATCATCCTCTGTCTCCAAGTTCTCCAGTGGTCTCAATTGCCCTCGGAATTCAATCCAAATGTCCACAATAGGTTACAGAACTCTGCTAGCGAATTCCATTTCTATTTTTCTGGCCCCCTTCATGCCACCCTTCCTGTTGTCCTACGATGTGGATGTTCTTTCACTTCTTCCAAGGTAGCAAGTATTTTCTACCTCAGAGTGTTCCCACATGTTGGTATTCTTTCAATGGAAATTATTCTCTTCATACCTGGCTTCTCCTCAGATTTCAGACTGTCCCTGATCCCCTCAGACAAAAGGTTCTTCTTTCATTCTCCTGTAGAATATTCTGTTCTTTTCTGTCCTAGTACAATTTTTTGGTATTCATATACATGCATATGCATTGATATAAATATCCCAACATAAGCTTGAAAGCTTTATGAAGGTAGTGATCGTGCCTGCTATAGTTACCTTTGTATACCTGTGCATGGCCCAGATCAGAGGCAAAATGCAGTGCTAAGGAATAAATGAAGGGCAGAATTATATAAAGCTGAATGAAATTGGAAATGAGATGACTGGATTTGACAAAGAGTTTACTTGTCACAGGTGCCATTTGCTTAACTGTTTTCAATTTAACAATAGGAAGATATCAAATATAGTGAATTGTGAAGAAGAATGAGAATGGTAAGAGGAAATGAAATTAACACAATGTGAATGAAATAAACTACTATGTGCTAGACCCTGAATTTTGCTTTTGACATCGATTATTTAATCTTTGCTACAACCTTAGGAAGAATGCATGTTTTGAGCAAGGGAAAGGGTCTCAGAAAGGTTAAGTAATATGTCCAGGTGAACCTACTAGTCAGCTTTTCTTCGCTATGGCAAAAATACCTGAATTAATTAATTTAAAAAGAGGAATGGGGGCTGGAGTGGTGTGGTTATGGTGCTTGCCTGACATGTGCAAGGATGCAGGTTCAAACCTCAGCCCCATGTACACAATGAAGTGTCAGAGTAATCAAATCCGTGTGAAAAACTATATAAAATTGATTCTTTCTTTCTCTCTCTCTCACTTTAATTTTTTTAATTAAAAAAGGAAGGGCCTTTTTTTTTTTTTCAGTTTAGAGGTTTCAGGCTTGTTGCTTTTGAGCCTGTAGCAATGAATTACATCATGGCGGGCATGTCTGGTGGAGGAAGCCCCAATTTTATGGTGAAGCAAAAATGAGCAAAAGGCAAGGGCCAGGGTTCCAAGACTCCCCTTCAAGGGCATACCCCAAAGACCTAATTTGCTTACACTAAGTCTCACATTTAAAAGGTTCTACCACTTTCTAATAGAGTCACAGGCTGATGATACAGGCAAGGCGGGTGGAACTTTGTATGGGACTCTTATTACCTACAACCTCAGGGCAATTTCAGCCAAAAGGAGAGGAAAGCCTGGAATAGATATGTCTTGGAGTATATAACAGGGCTTTTAGAATTGAAAAAAAAAACAGAAAATATAGTCAACCAAATTAAAAGCTCAATGGAAGATATTAATATCAGAGTAAGGGCTGGAACGTTGGCTCAGTGGTTACGACACCTGCCTGGCATGCATGAGTACACGAGTTCAAACTCTCAAGAACCACATACACAATGAAGTCTCGGAGCACTGAAAACCACATGAAAAACCAAATAAAATTGCTTCTCTCTTTCTCTCCCTCTCACTATCCCTCTCTCTTTATTAAAAAAAATCAGAGTAAACTCAGTAGAAAATAGAACTTTATCTCTCAAAGAACGAACATCAGACAATGAAGACAGACTGAGAAATGTTGAATGCAAGGAGGACAGACAAAAAAAAAAAAACTTACGGAGCATGATCAGAAATTCCAAGAAGTATGGGATGAGATGAGAAGAAATAACATGAGAGTTATTGGGATAGGAGAGAATATGGAACAACAAACAAACAGCATAAAGAAACTTCTCAATGAAATAGCCAAAGAAAATTTCCCCCATATCAGAATTGATCCAGAAATTCAAATCCAAGATGCCTATAGGACACCAAATAGATGTAACCAAATAAGAAACTCACTGAGACACATCATATACAAAATGAATAACAGAAATCAAGGAAATAATTTTAAAATTAGGAACAGACAAACATCAAATCACATTCAGAGACAAACTAATAAGGATGACTGTGGATTTTTCAGCTCAGACAATAAAAGCCAGGCGAGCATTGAATGCTAATTTTCAAATGCTGAAATATTGAATATTGAAAGAAAATAATTATCAACCAAAGATACTATACTCAGCTTTAAATGTGATGGGGAAGTAAAATACTTCCATGATAAAAACAAACTAGCAACACACATGATCACAAAACCAGTTCTACAAAGAATACTCAAAGACAAACCTCAATCAGAGGAACAAGCTAACAACTCCCAAAGCCCATAAACAGAGGAAAGTCAATAAAAATATAACTCACTAAAAGATATCCAAGATAGTGCAAAATACAGCAGTGGTCACAATGCCAGGGATCCAGAGTCACATATCTATTCTAGCACTGAATGTGAATGGATTCAATGCCCCAATCTAAAGACACAGATTTGCAGACTGGGTCAAATACAAAGCCCAACAATATGCTGCTTACAGGACACCCACATTTGAGCTAAAAATAGAAACAGACTGAAGGTGCGAGGTTGGCAAAAAAAAAAAAAAAAAAAAAAAACCTACCAGGCTTATGATCCAAGAAAGCAAGCTGGTGGCTGGTGTTGCCATCCTTATATCTGACAGAATTAATTCTGACCAAAAATTAGTCAGAGGGTATAAAGAAGGTCACTACATCATAATAAAAGTAACAATACATCAAGAAGAAATAAAAATAGTTAATTTTTATGCCCCAATTAGAATCTTTCCAAGTAAGTGGGAAAAGAACTCAAGTACATCGAACCACTCACTTATCAACTTCAACACAATAAAACTGGGGGACTTTAACACACCACTTTCCATAATAGACAGATCATCAAAGCAAAAAATCAATTAAGATATCTCTAACTTAAGCAACTCTATCAATCAATTGGACTTAACAGACATTTACAGAATATTCTATCTTAAATTGGCTGAATTTATCTTCTTCTCTGAAGCACATGAATCCTTCTCCAAAATAGATCATATCCTAGTCCACAAAGGAAATCTTAGCAAATACAAAAAAAGTTGATATAATCTCATGTGCCCTGTCAGACCACAATGGTATGATCTTAGCAATTAACAGCAAGAAAAACAATAGAAAGTACATAAATACTTGGAGAATGAATAATACCCTCTTAAATGAAGAATGAATCAAAGATGAAATGAGAAGAGAAATCAAGAAATTCTTAGAAATGAATGAGAATGAAAACACAACATATCAAAATCTCTGGAACAGTATGAAAACATTTTTAAGAGATAAATTTATAGCACTGAGTGCCTTCATCAATAATCAGAGAGAGCCCAAATAAACTTATGATCCAACTCAAATCCATACAAAAAGAGGAACAATCCAATCTCAAACCCAACAGAAGACAGGAAATAACCAAGATCAGAGATGAAATCAATGAAATTGAGAACACCACCACCACCAACAACAAAAATCCAAAGAATCAACCAGAGTTGGTTCTTTGAAAAATTAAATAAAATTGACAGAAGACCCCTAGCCAACCATACCAAAAGAAAGAATGAAGTGAAGCAAATCAACAAAATCAAAGATGAAAATGGAGACATCACCACTGATTCAAACAAAAACCAGAGGATTATTAGAACTTATTTTGAAAAACTGTACTCTTCCAATTTAATAATTTGGAAGACATGGGCAAGTACCTTTCCACATATTCATTTCCAAATTAACACAGGAGGATATTGAAATTCTAAATAAATCAATCTCAGGCAGCAAAACTGGAAAGAAAAAAAAAGCCCAGGACCTGATAGATTCTCAGCAGAATTCTACCAGACCTTTACAGAAAAATTAACACCTCTCCTTTAGTAAGCTATTCTATGAAATTGAAAGGGACAGAACCCTCCCAAATACCTTTTTTGAGGCAAATATAAACCTGGTTCCAAAATCCAACAAAGACACATCAAGAAAGGAAGCTACAGACCAATTTCCTTGATGAACATAGACACAAAAATCCTTAATAAAATTCTTGTAAACTGCATCCAAAAACACATGAAAAAGATAATACCTCATGATCAAGTGGGCTTCATTCAAGGAATGAAAGGCTGGTTCAACATATACAAATCAATAAATGTGATTCACCACTTAAATGGAATTAAAGACAAAAATCATATGATCATCTCAACTGATGCAGAAAAGACTCTTGATAAAATTCAACACCTATTATAGGCAAAATTCTAGAGAAGATAGGTATCAAAGGAAGATACCTTAATGTGTAAGAACCATTTATGACAAACCCATAGCCAACATTATACTTAATGGTGAAAGACTGAAACTATTCCCATTAAATTCAGGTGTAAGACAAAGCTATACACTTTCGCCAACTCTTATTCAATATAGTCCTTGAAACCCTAGCCAAAGCTATCAGACAGAAAAGGAAATCAAAGGAATTCAAATAGCAAAAGAGGAAGTCAAGCTATCTCATTTACAAATGACATGATCCTATACCTAGCAGACCCAAAAACTCTATGAGAAGACTACTAGAGCTTAAAAATGAAGTTAGAAAAGTGGCTGGTTGCAAGATCAACACTCATAAATCATTAGCTTTCCTGTATTCCAGCAGCAATTCTGCCAAAGAAGAAATCTGGAAATCTATCCCATTCACACTAATC
>PVKS010004480.1:0-93134 GCA_004027875.1 Aplodontia rufa | reverse complement strand
AAACCGCTGAGCCACTGCTCCGGCCCACTCAGTAATTCTTTATCTAATGACTGAGAGGTTACTTCAAGTATACCAAGCTAGTCTCAACATGAAAAGGTTTTTGCTACGTGTTGTAGTTAGAAATGACAGAAGACCTCCACTTGATGGGCAGCTATATTACACAACCTGCTGGGTAATAGTGTATGGCGTGGGGATTTTTTCCTTTACCTGAAAAACTATCCTTGTCTAATGCCATGAGGTTTCTTGCTTGATAGATATAGCAGCGCAGATGGTAGATATAGACTCCTAAAAAAAAGATTACATACAAGAACTATTTTTTCTGAAATATTTGTAGGTAATACATGCTTTGAATTAGTGGGTCACTCGGATCTAGCTCCCCACAGTAAAGAGCACACACACATAACAGTGATGATGTGTCCCCCCCAAGTAGTTCTGCTTCCTGTAAAATAAAACTTACAGTAGTCTCCCTTATCAGCGGTTACGCTTTCCATAGTTTCAGTGGCCTTCTGTCAACCACTGTCTGAAAATGTTAAATGGAAATTTACAGAAATAAACAGTTTACAAGTTTTAAATTGCATGCCATTCTAAGTAGCATGATGAAATCTTGAATCATCCTGCTCCATCTCAACTAGGATGTGGATCATTCCTTTGTACAATGTATCCATGCTGTATATGCTGCCTGCTCGTTAGTAACCATCTCAATTATCAGATCAACTGTCCTGGCATCAGTATTGCACTGCTTGTGTTAAGTAACATTTATTATATTTAATAATGGTTCCAAAGAATAAGAGGAGTGATGTTGCCAATTTTATTGGAATGATTTGTTATATTTGTCCTACATTATTATTAGTTACTTTTATGAGCATTTTTCTCTAATTTATAAACTGAATTGTAGTTATATATGTGCAAGAAAAAAGAGAGTGAACTTAGGTTTCAGTACTATCTGAAATTTCAGGCATCTGCTGGGGGTCTTGGAACATTATCTTCCAAGGAAAAAAGGGGGTTACTCCATTTTTTAAAACATACTACAGTATGCCCAGTGCAAATGTCAATCAAGAGAACATTATTTCTATTGTAAAATGCTGGAATCTAGGCTACTCCTTGTTATAACACAGACTTTTAAAATGAGAATGTGTCTCCAGCAATTATAGAAATAGGGCTGTCTATGATAATTCAGCACCAGCTCTGGAATACAGTTATCTGCCTAAAGTTTCTTAGACATTTCAAAATCTACATATTCCTGCTCTTTATTATTATATTAGTGCACATAGCAACACCTCCTTTCATACAGCAGGTGCACATAATTTGAGAGAGAAAAGCACTGTGATTGAGTATACAGGTTCTGGGATCCTGGAGTCTTGTGTTCAAATCTCGTCTCTGGTACTTACAGACCTCAAGACCTTGAGGCAGTTATCGGATCTTCCTATACATTGGTTCCCTCTGCTGCAAAATGGGTCAATAACAAGGCCTACCTTAAAGGGTTGTTAAGAGAATTAAGGGAGCTGCTGTATGTACAGTGCCTGGTGCATGTTAAGGCCTATGTAAGTATTTGCTATTATTCTTGTACAGCAGGTCTGCTCATTCTGAAATTCCTGAAGGTCATCATTGAAACTAATGCATATTTCAATTGTGAACCTTTTTTTTCTAATTAAATAATTTGGGGACTCACAAGATAGAATGGATACCTATTGACAGACATGTTAAAATCAGCAATTTGACCACCCCTCACCCCAAATATGATACAGTTTTAAAAACTGTATTTAAAACAATCCTCTTCATCAAGGGATAAAATTGGAAGTCATATTCTCATGAAGAGATTTTTATCATATTTGGTAATTAGAAGCGTTTCCTTGAGATAAAAGTCACAGAAGCAGAATTCACAAAGACCCCTTTAAGACTCACTGTCAAAATGACAAGAGACGATGGGAGTGTTTGCTCCAAACACAGTGGTGGCGCTGTGCTTCTGCCTGTCAGCGCTCTTGTCCTCTCCGTCCTCAGTGGTGTCTGCACCCTGAAGCAGGAGGCAGAAAAACCTGTCAACATGGTCTCAAAACAAACAAACCAAGATTCAGGAAGTACAGACAAACAGAATGGTGACTTTTAAAGCAGATTTTATCATCCAATCTCCCCATTTCAAGGCGAGTAAAACCCAGGACAGCAAAAAAGTCTCTTAGTCCGAATGCAGCAGAGAAGGTCCAAGTCCACCCTCTGTCTCAAGTTCGGGTTTACCAAACCCTGATGCTGAAAGCAAGGGGAAAGTGGGGAAATGTGGAGGATAAATAAGAGGATTAAAAGAATGGAAGGAGGTGGAGAAAATTCTGCAGAAGAAAACAGTAGGGTCAGAGGACAGAAATAAAAAATAACTGTGTTTGGAAGAGGGTTTTGGCCACCATATTGTTTTAGATCATTCACTGCCATTTTCTTATCCATTCTTTCCAACTGTCTGTTTTTTTTTTTTTTTCTTTCTCCCTGTCTTCTTTAATGTGCTTTTATTTGAATTGTTTTTGAATTTTGGGGGTCATCCCTCTGTTTTCCTCTCTCTCACATTAGTATACTTAACTCTCTTGATTGTTAGAATAGTTTCAATTTCCAAGGGATGATCCAGGCAACCTGTGCCTGGGATTTTAATAGCTATTACCTAGAAAAAGATTCTGGAACAATATAGTTGGAAAATGCTAGGTGAAGCAGGTGTGTCTACAGTAGCATTTCTTGGAACTTTTCATATGTTAATAGTCTAGTCATTCTACAAGAATAATTAGATACCTAGGATATGTAACTTTCCCTTAACCTATCTGCAGTCTTACAGCTCTGGGGTTACAGGGACCTCCATGGAATTGGTGGTAGTGCACCAACACTAATATATTTTCTCTATACTGATATTATTTGGATTTCGGCAAACATTACTTACAAGGGCACCTTCAAGTTTAAAGATGGCAGCTGCACCATGTGTTTCTGAAGGAGCCATTTTTCTCCTCCAGCGTCTGCGGCGAAAAGTATCTGAACTACGCTGTTGCCAGTGAAATTTCCAACCAATTAATGAAGCATATTCCCATCCTTCTCGATCTTCAAATTCTTCCATGGCCTAAAACAGAGACAAAATGTTTACTGATAATAATCAGATTCCTTATATTGATAAAGCAGGTCATTTTGTCAATCAGCAAATATGTATTAATAAAAATCTACTCTGTCAAGCATATGGTAGAAGCCAGGGATACAGCCAAGAACAAAACAGGATCTCTGATCTTGTAGAACTGATAGATTATGACAATACAAAGAGAAAACTAGGCGATTACACTGCGATGAGATGTTGGCGTGTGGTGGATATACCATAAGGAGGGGCATCTTGGTATGCAGATGAACCTCAGTGGCAGAGCACCTGCCTAGCATGTGCCAGCCCCTGGGTTTGATCCCCAGCACTGCAAAAACAACAAAACAACAAACAAAAATGCAAGAAGGGGTATCTCTTCAAGACTTGGGTTGGATGAAGCAAGTGGGATTCTTTCTGAAATTGCTTTCTGCTCTTTCACTTCATTAGTTTACAGGAATAGTGCTATTATGTTAGGGCTTAGAAAATGTTACCTCCATTTTATATACAGAGAGAAAAATGACAGAGCCTCCCTCAAGGTTTCAGTACATGCCTTACCTAACTGATAACTAAATGATAGGTCAGAATATACTACAACCGCAACAACTAGTTAGTATGTTTCAGCTTAAACACTATTCATATATAAATGATTTTAGTTTTCAATGTTTTATTCTACTTATTCAACAAATATGAGCACTTGCCATGTGTCAGGGATTGTGTTAGAGGTAGAGAAAGCAGTGAAGAAAAAGACAGATGGGGTCTTTGGCTTCATATAACTGACCTTTTAGTGACCAAAATTCTATTTACACATCTTAAAAGAATGGCCAGGGGGTTGGAGCGGGCCTCAGTAGTTACAGTGCTTGCCCAGCACACGTGAGTACGCGAGTTCAAACTCCAGCACCGTGTACACAATGAAGTCTTAGAGCAACAAAAGCCACATGAAAAACTAAATAAAATTGATTCTCTCTCTCTCTCTCCCTTGTCCCTCTCTCTCTCTTAAAAAAAAAAAGAATGGCCAGATTTAACAAATGCAAAATAATACTGAATAATATTTATGAATTTAGAAATAAGAACTCCATGTGGGTTATTATTATTGTAGGGTCTGGCCCCCCCCCCCCATTTGTAATAAACATAAAATCCAGGTTAAGCACAACCTAGTAACTGACCCTAGAGTAATAGTAACAGGGGCCATGGACATATTTCATGTAGCTAAGAATGACATAGGTTTGGGAGCAGGATCAAAGCCTCAATAACACCCATCAGCAGAACTGGGCCAGTCCTGGGTCATTTAACTGGTGGCCCAGAGTTCTTTCTGCTTCATGCTGGTGCCCTCGTGGGGAAGGAGAGAGTCAAGTACCTGCACAAACTTCTTGTCCCATCAGGATGGGAAAATTCAATAGCAAAGACTCAAATTCATTCACCAGTTGATGTATTCTACCACACCATTTATCAGGAGCATGCTCTTGAGCTAGCAAGAAACGCACAAGTTGGCTGTGGCTCCATTTTTGCTCCCAAGAAGCTCACCATTGTATCAAAAATAACTTTGTAGCACGTACTAGAAACAGGCCTTTCGGGAAAGATACAAGTTGGCTATAGCTCCATTTTTGCTCCCAAGAAGCTTACCACCATACCAAAAATAACTTTGTAGCACGTACTAGAAATAGGCCTTTCAGGCAATAGAAAGATTCCTGTTAAGAATGAGACCAACCTGGGCTCAAACACCAGCTCTGTCACTTACGAGATGCATGGCCTAGAGGAAGTCTATTTCATCTTTGTAAGCAGTGTCTGTAAAACGGGCATGAGATCCAGAGCTTGTAGATGCTGCTTGGTAGAGGCACATAAAACATTTTACTATTGTTCTGAAAATTATTATTCCATTCAAAGCTTCTTACTGCCCCAATTAGATGGGTGTAGACATTATTCCCATTTTGCATATGAGAAAGTAAGTCAGGATTTGAATCCTTCTGCATCTTGTTCCAAGGTGTGACCTATTACTACTACTGTATTATTCTGTGAATAATTTCAGTGTCTTTCACTACCTCTACAGTTGTTCTCAACATTTAGCCTGCCTCAGAATCACTTGGAGAGCTTGTTGAAAATCAAATTTCTGGGCCCACCTCCAGCCATTCTAAAGAAGTAGGTTTGGGGTGAAGAACTTGCTGTTTGTTTTTTTTTTTTAAATAAGTTTTTAATCATTTTTCCATCTGGCCTTTCTTTCTCCCACACTTAGTTGTGCATTTGGTGCTGGGGTTTGAACCCAGGTCCTCACACATGCCAGGCAAGTGCTGCAAGTGCTCCAACCACTGAGCCACTGCTCCAGCCCCTGGGGTAAAGAATTTCTAGGAAATTCCCAGGCAATGATGATGTTGTTGGTAGTGTGGGCGCACTAGGAAAAACCTTGAGCATATGAGGCCCTTGATTTGCAAATGGTTCTTAGAAAGAGCCTAGTCCACTGGAACTCTGTTGTCTGGAAGGTGAAGCCCGTCCCCTACCCCTATCCTATCTCCTGCCCCTGCTGTTCCTCTTACCTTGGCAGTACTTGAAGCAGTTTGGGTTAAATCTTTCTTGCGTTTTCGGATCAGCCTTCGCCTTCTGTGAGTGTGATACATTTTTTCTGCTGCAACCCAGCATTTGGGCTTATTATCAGGAGGAATGGTAATGCCATACTCCCAGCCTGGAACAGAGTTAGTTTGTGGTTACCCAAAAGAGTTGCATTTGCCAGACCTCCAAGTAAACTTTCAGGAGACATTCAGTCACTCTTCCTGCCCCTAGCTGCTCTGTGCTGTCATGGCTGGTGTGCTGCTTTCACTGTGCTGCACTTCAGCCAAACCACAGACAAATTCACGCCCGGCTCCCTCCCTGGTGGCCATGGGGTGCTCCCCTATGGCATGCTATAGTCACTTGTGGTAACTGAGTGCACCTAAGAATAAAGCACAGCTCAAGGAGCAGAGGGGGATAGTGAGTAAGGGTATGAACCGAGTCACACACCCCAGGTTCAAATCCCAGCACTACCCATGTGCTTGGCTCTTCACTAAATAAGTTCCTGCAAATTGCGAAACATGGCTATGGCCCAGTTTCTGCATTATAAAGCCAAAATAAATGTTTTTATAGGGTTATTTCTAAACAGTCAAAATAATGCATGCAAAATACCAGGGCCATGCTTAGCATAGAGGTATTACTCAATCAATGGTAACTATCATTGTAAGATCTGATGTGTGCATCAAGACCAATAAAGAACTTTAATTTCTATTTGAAGTCTTCTGTATCAGTGCCAGTCTTTCCTAAGCTCTATTCCTTCTTATAAGAAAAAAAAATTCTGTATTGATAGTTCCAAATACTACAGTTCATTTAACTTCAGATTACTCTTCATAGAGGAAGATAACTACCATTATTAACAGAAGCTATATCAATAATTATCTACATTATCTCTGAATAAGATGAATTTCAAGGCATTTTACAGTTCTCTTTTCTGAACTAGGGGTACCCTGAGTGTGCTGTTCCCATGCAGATGATGGGACATGAATAGGACAGAGAAAATCCAAAACTAGCTGTCTCCTAAATTCTCATCTCCAAGCATCTCAAAGCCCAAATAGGTGACCCTCCTATCACCTTAACATCCCCCTCCCAGCCCCTGCTCAAGTACTTGCTGGTCCCTTAGACTCTGCATTTTAATAGTTATGGATGCAACACATGACCAGGTTGTCATAGACAAACAAAAGTAGGACCTTCTTCCCAAGGACCTTTCCTCTGGTTAACCTGTAGACAGATACATAGATGCAAAATATTACCTTTCTCATCCACTGCTCGATTTATGTCATACACCCACGCATCATCTTCCCACTCCCAACCTGGAGGACAAGCCATCTCGCTGAGGGATGCTACTTTTTCTCCATTCTTCAAATAAATAAAATAAAGTAAAGAGAGAAAGGTAATAAGATGCAAAGATGAGATAAGTTTCCTCATACTTAACTGATATCTACATGTTTACCAAGATACTATTTTAGAGATTCATCTTGCTCAGAAAAATCTCCAATCTTTATTAACACACGATTGTTATATAATATTAGTTGTTTGAACCCTATTCTGTTTTCACTATTAGGGAATAGTATCAGATTAAACCATGTGAAATTTCTGTTTTTGTGGGCCAAAGTAATAACAGCAATCTCACATGGTTCAAATTAATACTCTGAAATGGCACAACTGATTTTTAGAAATGGTTATACAAGACAGAATCTGCAAAAGCATGGATCAAATACTGAAGATATGTGTATTCAAGTACAGGGAAATGTTACTGGAGGTTCATGATGCGCATCATGTAAGATAGAGCAAAGTTTACATAAAAAATTCACTTAAGTGAATAGTTATGAAAAAGTTAAGTAAAGAAAATGAAGATGGCCCATAAACATTGGCAACCAATGAGCTTCACTTTTTCAAAAAATAGAAAGGGAGAGAAAGAGAGAATCAGTTTTTAAATTTATTCTTTCTTCTGGCCTTTGTTTCTCTGAGACTTAGGTGTGTATGTGGTGCTGGGATTTGAACCCAGGTCTTAGTGCAAGCCAGGAAAGTGCTCCAACCTCTGGGCCACTGCTCCAGCCCCACTCAACTTCACTTTAACTGAACAAATTGGAAGTTGAAACAACCACCAAGCATCTTATTTATGTCCTGGCAAAGATGACAAGGTGAGTGATCAGGCAAAATCCCTCTCATGAACTGTTGCTGGAAACAGACGTCTGGGGAACATCTTTGAAAAGCAATCAAGTAATGTTTATCAAAATTTTCTATGAACTTAAATTCTGACCAAGCAAATCCAAGACCTTTCTTAGAGATAAACTTTCCTAAGTAAATAAAAATGTGTGTATAATTTTATGGAAGCTAGAAACAGAAAGGGGGGCATCTCATGAAAATAGAGTAGAGGACAGGAAGGGGATAGAAAAGGAGGATGGGAGGACATAGGGAAGTACTTGGGAAGGAAATCTACCAAACTATACTAGGTCCATGTAAGACTGTACCACGATAAATTCCATGTATATGTACATATTTATGTATACATACAAATATATATAACACACACATACATATAATTATAATACAATAACTAAACCAACAATAATAATAATAGAAGGGAGATCAGAGGAGTTAAACAAGGGGATCTGGGGAGGGAGAAGGAAAGGGAAATTATTCCCTAATAACTTTCCATCAGCTCATGCTTTGCAGAGACACACAGAGCAGGTAGCTAACCGCGTCAGTGTAGGTGTCCTCGGCGCGCTTCCACTCGCCCCCAGGGTAGCGACTCTCATTCTCGTAAACTTCATCTGTGAACTCCGTGTGACCCGCATCCGCTTCAGTCAGCAAGCTGCAGGCAGGCAAGGACTCAGGTTATCCAAGGAGAAAGGGTGACCAGCAGCCGCAGTTATTGCCAATGTCTGGGAGGCACCTCCACCCTGGGAATGGTACCAGTTCCCTCTTTGCTTGACCCCTGCAGGCTCTGTTCCAAAATCCTCTTTGTACCATCAGCTTTTGACATTCCTTTGGGAAAAGGGCCTGCTGAAACAACCAGATCTAAATTATAGAGAACTCAAATGAGGGCAACTTCTCCATTTTACTAGTTAGGGTGGGACAAGGAAGATAGGGTTGTGGGCAGCTTTCTGCAGGGACCCCAGACAGTGCCTTCCATATCTCTGTTTCAGTACAGGGCTGTTCAGCTTTTTCTCAGTGAAGCTCTTGGCTAACAGTTCAAAGAATGGGGAATCATTTCCCTGTGCCCCTCCTATTAAAAAAAAAGTGTAATGGAGACTGTCTCATGAAGCCAAGTGTGGAAATGCGTACTCATGGGTTGCTTGGTCTATTGAAAGGAGGAGTTTAAGAGTTCTCTGTGGTGTTCTTCGTGATTCCTAAGTTGACAGTCAAACCAGGATATTTAAGACTCCAAACTACATTTGTACCCTTGAGAAATCCATACTGACTCTGTCTTGCCAATTTTCCTCATGGATTTGGAAGTGTTTTAAAAACCCACAGAAGAAATACAGAGGTTTGATTTAAGCCTTCTGCCAGGTAACCACTAAAATGAGGGCTTTTTTCCCTTTACCATCTTTGCATCTTCTCCCGCCATATCCTCCTCTTGAATCAAGCACTGGAGAAGGATCAAAAAACAAATAGTCCCATTCATTTGTATAAATTCAGCCCATTCCTCATTTCTCTGACCGCAGAGAAAGAGAACAAAAGCCCCGGCTACTGCCTCTAGGATCACATCCAGCCCTGACAGGCTCTGACCTTTTGCTTTTCCAATCACAATTCCTCCTACCCTTCCTTCTGTCCAATTCAAAGTCCGCTTTCTTTCTCCTCTGCATCTCTGCAACTTCACCTGAGTTGAGCTGTCCTGGATCAAAAGCAACGATGTGCAAACACCGGGTCTTAACAAACTGGCACGCTCATGTCCCTCTCTCCTCAATGCCTATGCAATGGTACGAAACAAATGCCAGAGAGGCCAAACTCTAGTTGGGTTCCTTCAAATACAACTTGACAAACTTGTTTCCTCCAAACTCAAGTGTGTCGTCAAAGGTGGCGGGCAGAGCCGGCTCCGGTTCTAATGCTATTGGCAACACTGAGGAACCAGGCTTTAGTTTCTTATAAACCCCAGGGTAAACATACTTGACCCCTTCTACTTTTTCTTTTTTCTTTTTAATGATAGTTTTTGAGACATAACTCACCCCTTAAAGTGTGCCCTCCATGATTTCTTGCAGATGTCCCAGCTTAATGGTTGAGTGCCACTTGGATGTCCCGGTTAGTCTTAGGTTCCAGCCCTGGCTATGCCACTTATGTGCTCTGTGACTTTGGACAAGTTTCAAGTTTCTTAATTTCTCTAGGCCTCAGTTTCCTCTTTTGCAAAGTGGAGATGATGCTACCTTGTTGGGAGATAATTCTCCGTTTTCTTGCATTTCTGCACATCTTGTCTGCTGAGGTGCTGCTGAGCTGACTGCCTTTCTTTTCAAGGATATTTATATAGGAATCGCCTTGGAAGGCACACACAGTGTCTTTCTCCAAAGCAAAGGGCCAGTATGTTCACAGCCCATTCTAAAAGACTTGGATTCCCTAATCTCAGGGTTACTCTCCTGAAATGTAATCTACTGTAAATGCAAATATCATTCAGCCCAATTCATGTCACCCTGTGGGAACTGGGGCATGGAGAACTAGAACAAATGCTGATGCTCTGTTATTTCTTTTGCTGTAGGTGGTAAGTTCCTTCGCCCATGAACAAAGTCATGTATCCATGAAACTGTGGCAGGCAAGTTGGTACAAATAAAGTCAAATAATCTCAGGTTCTTCACAATTCTTGCCACCACCTATTTTCTCAGGCTGTATGTAGCTAAGACCAAAATGATGCTGGTGCTCAATACAATGTTTGGCACATTCACACATAATAGGATCTTTTTTTTTTAATTTGATAGACATGGACTTACAATTAGGAGGGCTTCATCATCAAACAATCAAGAACAGCAGTGTAATGACAGAACAAGCCAATACTGGTGCCAGACCATGGATTCCCCCCTTTGGGTTCCCCATGGTTCCATGTTTCACTTTACTTAAGCCCCCAGTTAATTGTAGAGGATTGGTGATAATTCTTCTGAGAACATTTGGTAGAATTCTGCTGTGAATCCATCAGGTCCAGGACTTTTCCTTTTTGGAAGGCCTTTGATTGCTGCTTCAATTTCAGAATCTGAGATAGGTTGGTTTAGATTTTTAATGTCTTCCAGTGTTAATCTGGGGGTGTCACATGTGGCTAAGTATCTATCCATATCTTCCAGATTATCAAATTTGTTTTATTGATACTTTGTCTTGTTTTTTTTGTTCTCAATTTCATTGATTTCAGCTCTGATTTTAGTTATTTCCTGTCTTCTGTTAGCTTTGGGATTGGATTGTTCCTCTTTTTGTAGGAGTTTGAGTTGGAGCATAAGACTATTTATTTGGGCTCTTTCCAGATTTTTGATATATGCATTCAGAGCTATAAATTTACCTCTTAAGTATGCCTTCATACTATCCCAGAGGTTTCAATATGTTGTTTCATCATTCTCATTCATTTCCAAGAATTTCTTGATTTCTGTCCTCATTTGGTCTTTAATCCATTCTTCATTTAAAAGAGTATTATTCAATTTCCAAGTATTTGAGTAGCTTCTGTTGGTTTTTTTGTTGTTGATTGCTAAGACCACGGCATTGTGATCTGACAGGACACATGGGACTATATCCACTTTCTTGAATTTGTTAAGGTTAGCTCTGCGAACTAGGATGTGGTCTATTTTTGAGAAGGATCTGTGAGCTGCTGAGAAGAAGGTAAATTCAGCCAATTTAGGATGGAATATTCTATGGATGTCTGTTAAGCCCAATTGGTTAATAGAGAAATTCAGATTGGAGATATCTTTGTTGATTTTTTGTTTCGATGATTTGTCCAATGTTGATAGTGGTGTATTGAAGTCCCCCAGTATTATTGTGTTAAGATCTATGAGGGGTTTATTGTCCTTGATTATTTTTTCCATGTATTTGGGGGAATTGTGATTGGGGGCATAAATGTTAATTATCTTTAAGTCTTCTTGGTGAATTGTGCCTTTTAGTATAATGTAGTGTCCATCTTTGTCCTTTCTAAGTAGTTTTGGATCAAAGTTAACTTTATCAGATATTAGGATAGCCATGCCAGCTTGCTTTTTTGGGCCACAGGTCTGTTAGACATTTTGCCAACCTTTCATCTTCAGTCTGTGTCTATTTTTGGGTGTGAGGTGTGTCTCTTGCAGACAATATATTGTTGGATTTTGTTTTTTGATCCAAGAAGCCAATCAGTGTCTTTTAATTGGGGCATTGAGACCATTCACATTCAGAGTTAGGATAGATATGGGAATCTGAGTCCCAGACTTTGTGTTTGTTGCTATGTTTTGCACCATCTTGGGTTTCTATTGGTGTGTATTGTGATTGTAGACACTCTCTTGTTTAGGGGTTTAGAGAATTATTAGCGTGTTCTTCTGAATGGAGAATGTCTTTGAGAATATTCTGTAATGCAGGGTTTGTGTTCATGTATCTTGCTAGCTTGACTTTATCATTGAAGTATTTAATTTCTCCATCACATTTAAAGTTGAGTTTTGCAGGGTATATTAACTTTGGCTGGAAATTGTTCTCTTTCAGGTCTTGAAAAATTTTGTTCCAAGCTCTTCTGGCCTTCATCGTCTGGTCTGAAAAATCCATACTGATTCTGATTGGTCTGCCTCTGAATGTGACTTGTGGCTTCTCCCTTGCTACTTTTAGAATTCTTTCTTTAGTTTCTCTGTTAATCATTTTATATATGATATGTCTTGGTGAATTTCTCATTTGGTTAGGTCTGTTTTGTGTTCTATAGGCATCTTGGATATGGTAATCTGGATCAATCCTGATATGACGAAAGTTTTCCCTGATTATTTCATTTAATATATTCTTAATGGCTCCTGTTTGTTGTTTGATGTATTCTTCCAGTCCAAATACTCTCAGATTGTTTCTTCTCATCAAATATTACTTGGAAGTTTTGGTCATGCACAATAAGTTTCTTTTCTTGTCTGTCCTCCTTGAACTCGACATTGCTCAACCTGTCTTCAGTATCTGATGTTCATTCTTTGAGGGGTGAGGTTCTATTTTCTGTTGAGTGTACTCCGGTGTTAGTATCTTCTAGTGAGGATTTGATTTGGTTGACAGTATTTTTTAATTCTGATAGCTCTGCTACCTCTCTCTTCAGGATGTCTAACTTTCTATAAATGTGATCTTTCAATTCATGGAATTGTTCCCTTATTTCCAAAGGTGTCTCTCATCACCTGAAACTGCTCTCTGATCTTCCCTGCACAGCTCCCACCCCCGCAGTGTGTGAGCTCGGTGGGTGTCTGCAAATGCGCTCCCCACGCTCTGTTTTAATTAGGCACCGATCACAGCAGGGATGGAGTCGGTGACTGTTCAGAGCCACAGCCGCCGCAGCCGCTCGCAGTGCAGTCCCTCCCCTGCGGCTGGTCCGCCTGGCGCGGAATGTAACCGAGCCGACCCCCGTTCCTGGCGGGACGGATAAACCCCTTTATCCCACCTCGCTCTAAAGGCCGCTTGCCGAAGGTGGCTCTGCTGGCACAAAGTAAACACAGCCGAGCTCCTGCGTTCCTAGCGCAGACAGAACCCTTTCTCCCTCTCCACACTTGGTCCGCTGCTGCAGGAAGTCAACACAGGCAACCGCGTGTCCCTGGGGCACGGGTCAGACCCCTTTATCTCTCCTCCCTTGCTGATGGCGGTTCCACCGGCTTAAAGTCAGCACAGCCCAACTCCTGTGCAGAATCCTTTCTCCCTCTCCACACTTGGTCAGCCGCTCCCCGAAGGCGGCTGTGCCAGCGGAAAGTCAATGCAGCCACCTGGCTGGGTCCCTGGTGGGACAGAAAAAAATCCCCCCTTTTTTTTTCTCCATGCGAAACTCCCAGGACTCGGCTCCTTAGAAAAGCTTCACAAACTAGCGCTAGACGTTCATATATAAATTCCCCTGAACGCATCTTGGAAAATTGAACATAAACTGGGATTTTCCCAACCAGACCCGGAGCCACAGGAAAAACCGCCTCCCTTCAGCGCGCCATCTTCCTGGCTCCCCCATAACAGGATCCTGATAACTGTCAGTTATCAGGTGATTTTTACATATTTATCTTTCTTATGGGACACTGATGACATCTTTCAACTTTTTATGAATGTCTATGGACTTAATCCTACTCAGTGGGTGTTTTATAAATATTATCAAGAATAATGATGGAGACGATTCATTTAGCAACTTCTGAGGAAAGGCTTCATTGCCATCTTTTTTTTCTCAGAGAATTAAAAACTTACCTTCTTTCAGGGTCAACAGTCCACTCTCCTTCCCATTCCCATCCTTTTGGAGGCAAAAAGAATTCCCTCTTGAGTTTTATTTTTCCTGTGACATCAGAAAATTTATGACGTCCCACTAATCCAGAGGTTCCCCATTTTCCAAACATGAGAGCTTGATTTTCATACTATCAAAAGTAAAATTAGGAAAACACTATCAGAGATCAAGAAATAAAGCCAGTCTACACATTTTCAAGTCATCTAGGATTAAACTAGACAACCACAGGAAGTGAAAAGGCCTTATGCTCCGGAGGTACGGACCTAACTTGAATTGTTATTGATCATGCAGCTTTGGATAAGCCATTCATTTTTCTAAGACTTCTCATACATAAACTGAGGATAATACTACAACCCTTATTAAGTTATTCCGGAATTCAAATGTGCAGATGATTATGAACATGCTTAACGAACAGTGATATATAATGCTAGTTATTTTTTTTTTTTATTTAGGGCTGAGGATCGAACTCAGGGACTTGTGCATGCTAGGCAAGCTCCCTGCCACTGAGCTAAATCCCCAACCCCAATGCTAGTTATTTTTATTATTATTTTGAATGATTCCAAATAGTTGTATGAATCCACCCTTCTACCTTAAATGCCTGCAAAAGTCCTTAGCTTATGAATATGCAGATTCCATAAAGTTTATTTGTAAGTTCACTGTTTGGAACTTGAGGCACTTTTCCCCATAGAATAATATATAATTGAATGTATATTTTCCAGGCATTCCACAACAAACACATCTGAAACATGATGGTCTTATAGTCCCCAGCTCTTATGGCCTTACAAGTTCTGAGCCATAATCCCCTTTGGAGTGTGACAGTAGACCGCGATATTTTGGGGAAGCAGGTTTAGTGACTTTGCCTTATGGGGAATTCCTTTCTAAGTTAGAATTTGTAAATCTATAGTCTGTTCTTTACACTCTCAAACATGGATAATTTTACAAATTTTCTCTATTGCTTTTGACATATTCAGGCAGCACATTCTTTGTCCTTGAAACCCACGTGAAGCTTCCCTAAGTGGGAAATGGGTTTTCTGTGATTTAAAGACTTCCCATTCCAAGGAAGTCTTTCAAGATCTGAACATCTTAAGTGTTTCCTTTCCCACGTTGTTGTTGTGTGTGTGTACTCAAGTGTGTCCCACCATCAGACACCAATATGACTGGCTGTTTCTGAGTACCCTTGTGTGTGCCCATGTTGAGAGATCTCAAGAGAGCTTCTACTTCCTTAAGTTAAGGTCCCTTGGATGGGGTTTTAGGTGGTGATAATGATAGCTGTAGTTATTTTTGGTATATGAATGTTTCCCCTAGGATAAAAAGTAGAAGTTTTCCCCCACCAAAGATGAGATAGGGATGTCATCAAGTGTACCATTTCAGCAAAGACGGTGAAAGTTCCTTCTGCGAAGCTGTTGAACTTCTTCTCAACAGCACTTAAGCCTAGCCAGATGTTCACTCGCAGTTGCACAGGCACCTTGGGTCCACTGCATTTCTCCTGTGGATACTGCGAGATGAACAACAATGTGTTATGTTGTGTTGGGTGTCACATGCACTGTGACATTAACATAAAGCCAAAAGCAGACTGAATATCTACTCATTGTTCTCACCAGTCTAATTTTATTTTTATTTTTTTGGTGTCAGGGATTGAACCCAGGGGTGCTTAACCACTGTGCAAGAAACCCAGTCCTTTGTAATATATTTTTTTTTTCTTACTTGGAGACAGGGTCTTCCTAAATTGCTTAGGGCCTCAGCAAGTTGTTGAGGCTGGCTTTGAACTTGAGATCCTTCTGCCTCAGTCTCCAAAGCTGCTGGGATTACAGATGTGTGCTACTGCACCCAGCTCACCGGTCTAATTTTATGTTTGATTTAGTTAAAATCTTTCCAAATGACCCTACTGCAAAGACTGATAAATAACTAAAGCAGTGGATCTCAGAGTGTAAGCCATAGGTTTCTGCCTGTCTCTGGGACCTTTTTTTATGAGGCCCACAAGGTCAAAACAATTTTCCTAATAGAAATAATAAATACTTATCTTCTTTATTATATTGACATTTGCACTGATGGTTCAAAAGCAATGGTGGATAAAACTCTTAGTACCACAACAAGAATCAAAGCAGTAACACCAATCCATACCTAGGAGTGATAACAGTTTTAGTCAGTAACTGCACACTCTCACATAAGAAAAATGAAATGCCAGTTTTACTAGAGAATTCTCTTGAATTAAAAAAAGAAAGAAAGAAACTAAAAATTCCACTGAAAATTCCATTGAGTGAAAGTTCAAGGCCACCTCAGCAATTTAGTGAGATTTTGTCTCAAAATAAATAAAAAGCTTGGGGTGCTTCTCAGGGGTAGAGAGTCCCTGGGTTTAACCCCCAGTACTGTGAAACAAAACAACAACAAAAACTCTTTAAAAATTACTTATCTTATTAAGTCTCAACCCTTGAGTATTTCTTTCAATATTTAGTGGGATGAAATGGAAGGTGTCCAAAAAGCACTTCAGCTACATGTTGGTATCTGGTATCTAATGTTAGTCTGGAGAAAAAGCTCTTGTACAATTAGGTGAGTTGCGAATTAAACTATATTTTTAAAAATAACATATCATTCTTAAAAATCATTCTAAAATATCAATTGACAGACAAATATGGCCATTTAGATTTGGGTGTGGAGCAGATATTTTCTTAAGTATAAACAAAGTAAGCCTATCACTTCAAAGAAAATCACCGTATTTGTTGCCAATGACAAAATTCAAGCTTTCAAGTAAAAGTAGTTTTGGAAATCCTGTGTCTGTCATGGTTAGCTAGATACCTTCCCAACACATACGGGTTCTTCTGATAACATAAATATTAACAAATGTGACTTTTTTCCTATTTGTTCTAATGGTATGAAGTGTGCTAACATCAGGAAGATCTGCTCAACTTAGTGAACCAATATCTTTCCAATGACCATGGTGATGTTACAAAATATGCATGGATTTTAATGCAACTGAGTATGAAAAATCGATGAATATGGTATCAGACTCCACATCGAAATTAACCTTTTAAAAGCTACCACTTGAGTTTTGGTGTTATATCAAAGATGAATATTCACAATGATCTGAAAATGTTATTAAAATATGCCTCATTTTTCCAATTATATATCTATGCCAGATCAGAGTTTCTACCTATACATCAAATAACTTATATCTTCAGCACAGAATTGAGAATCCATTTTTTTTTAAAGAGAAACAACTTCATTTAGTTTTTCACATGGCCTTAGTTGCTTCAACACTCAGTTGTGTACGTGGTGCTGGGGTTTGAACCCGGGTCCTCGTGCTTGCCAGGCAAGCGCTGAAACCGCTGAGCCATCGCTCCAGCCCGAGAATCCATTTTTATTTGTTAAGCAAGGCATTTAAGAACTTCGAAAAAAACATAAAACAGCATCACTCTGATCTCTGATTTTTTAAAATAAAGAATCAATTTTATTTATTTGTTTTTGTTTCTCCGAACTTAGTTGTGTATGTGGCGCTAGGGTTTGAACCTGGGTCCCCATGCATGTCAGGAAAGTACTCTACCACTGAGCCTCTGCTCTAGCCCTCTGATCTTTTTTTTCAGAATAGTTATATATCGTAAAAATATACGACTTATGTTAACATGCATGAAGTTTACTGCTGTTATTTCGTTGTTATTGTTGTTGTTGCTGTTTTGCGGTGCTGAGGATCAAACCCAGGCCCTCTTGCATGCTAGGCAAGCACTCTACCATTAAGCAATACCTCCAGCCCCAGTTATTGCTATTGTTAAATTAATTAATAAATATTTTTAAATTTTCTGTTTTAATTTCTACTATAGCAAAATATTGATGGATATAACCCACATAAACAAAGCTCTCTAGGACCTTCACAATTTATTTATTTTTCTAGTTTTATAGGGGTCCCAAGACCAAAAATCCCCACTGAAATAAATGACTTCTTAAACTGGATAATGAATATCAACAAAGTAAATATATGAAGCAATTTCTTAAAAGCATTTTGCTGTTTATTCACTGAGTTCTAAAACTAAACACAGAGTACGCCCCTCTGCCTCTTCTCCTGCCCTCCTGTGAAGTTTTATTTGTCAATCAGTTGCTTCTACCCACTGCCAAGGTCAATTACCATTGGGTTTCTATCTTAAGTAAGATTTATTCTGCAAGTGATTATCTTCTTTCAAGATAATCTATTCTATTTACACCTTCCTGATTAAAGAGCAATGAATACCTTTATTAAAAGTTAGCAGATATTTCCTTGTTTTAAGGGAACACTCTCCCTTGACTCTCCTTTTTTTCTTCTTGATATTTATCCATCTTCCCTAAATTCTAGTTGGGGTTGCCCAGGAAATGTTGTCAAAATATGCAGATGGGGACTACTCCAATTTCCTTGTTTCCAGCCCCAGGCCTTCCTCTTGTTCTCCAAATGCACTCTGAGAGGTTCTCCAAGGAGGTTCTGGGATGGGATTGTGGGTCTTATGCGAAACATCAGGTACAGGTACAAAGTGCATTTCTTTCGGGGAGAGGGCCAGGAGATTCCACCAAGTGCTTCAAGGAGTCCAAGAGTCTAAAAGTGTTCAGAGCTGGGCCCTGAAGTAGCAATTATCAAAACTTTTTAATTTGAGGACTTGCTTGGTTAGAGCAACAGATTCCAAGGACCAGCAATACCACTTTCTCTTATTTCCCTAAACCCTCACTAGAATGAAGGGTAGAAAGGTTTGACATGAGACTAATATTAGAGTAAGTAGAAAATTCATGCCAGAAAGCAAAGCATTTACAGGTCAATATTAACATCACAAAGACATGTTATAGGGAGGTGTTCATGATTGCCAGTTCACTTCAAATCACTGTCTGAGGATTATCGCCCTAGCTTAGTCCATTCTGGCTTATTGTCTTAGCAAAGAATGGGCTGGAACTGATTATAGGCACCTAACCACCCAATGCTTAGCAAATCATGAAGGCATCTCTTCTCCAGAATAAGGGTTTTGCATTTAAGTAGTTATAGTACACAAGGAAGACATGTACCTTCAGAAGGATGGTCTGGGTTTTCCCACAGTATTTTCCAGATGCACCCTCACCGATGGAGGAGTATAAAACCTGATGCGCAGGAATTCGTGCGTAGGCCAGTCTTTTTTCTCCCCGGATCATCCAGATGATAATGTCAGGCATACTGTTCTGCGGCTGCACACAGGAGTTGGATGGAAAAGGAAGCAAAGCCCTGGTTAGTCTAGATGCAGCGGGGTGGGAGGAGCCCCTGTAGGCTGGACCCCAGGGCTCCACTCAGCAAAGAAAGGCTGTGGTTAGGGCTCTGTCCCAAGTTCCTGACACACATCTTCCAGAAGCACACTGTAAGCATGCAGAGCTGAGAAGCCAGAGGAGGCTGGCTGAAGGGAGTAGAGGGAAGCAAAGGGGCCTTCACCACGCATAGCCTTACCTACTCTGCTCTGGAAGGTGTTTTAGGAAGGGCTCCCTCCCTCTCTCTCCAGCATCATTTGAAGACAGCCCTGAGCAGCAAAGGGCTACAGGTTGCATATATATTACAGAACACAGAGCATCTGTGTCTTACAATCCAGTATTTGCCAAATCTGAAAATTTTACTTCTTAAACTCCACCCTTTGTTTTCTGAACACTATAGAAAACTCAGAAAGTGCCAAAGCAGTTAAAATAAGGAATACAAATAACCTGTAATCCTGTATATATTTAAAAATATATTTAAATATATTTATTTCCACAAATACATTATCACCTATCTGTTATGGCTTGAATGTGTCCCCCAAAGTTAAATGTTGGATAGTTTATCCTCAATGCAACAGTGTTGGCAGGTGGGACCTAATAAGAGGTCCTAATAATTAGGTCACAAGGGCTCTGCCCTCATGAATAGATTATTTCATTATCCTGGGAGTTATGAGAGCGAGTTCAGCCCCCTCTTGCTTGCTTCTCTCTTTCACACTGGCCCTTCTGCCATTTGCCATGGAATAACACAGGAGGAAAGCCCTCAAAGGTGCACCTCGGACTTCCTAAATTTCACAACTCTACCAAATCCCTGGTCTTTACCCAGTCTGTGGTATTCTATTTTAACAAAAGGATCTTAGACATTATCCCCTTGACATCTGACGGATAGGAAGAGAGGTTCTTCTGGGCCACTGAGGTAAGTGTCAGCTAGCATTTATCCCACAATTACCACATGCCCTGCACTGTGCTAAGACCTTTACACTCATCTTTAAGTCTTCACACAGCAATGCCATGTACCACGTTGCTCTCCACTTTACAAAGGGGGAAACTGAGGCTAAGGTAGGCTGAATGACTTGCTCTAGGTTATGCGTGGTAGAACCAGAACTTAAATCCAGGTCTTTCTAACCCCGACCACAGCTGACTGCTTAATCCTGTGTACTACACTGATTCGCTACTTCCTCACTCAAAATATCCTCTGAGTATTGTGAAAATCATGATTTGTCCCCTTTGAAAACCTTTCCAGGATCCAATCCAAAATTCTTCTCCTGACCCAGTTTCAACTGACTTTCACCCCCAGTACCCAGTAGCACCCCAGTACAATAACTTCTTGACTTTTTTTTAAATCATTGGTCAGATTTGTTCAATATCACATGCAATGTCCCAGATACTCCATCTACCACCCCAATCCTGGGGGTCATCCACGGAATCCTCCTTCCATACCAGGTGATGTGTGTATAGTTTGAGAGTCTTACCTCTTCAGTCAGTTGCATTAATTTATGAAGCCAGTCCTCAATTTCTAGCAGTTTTGACTTCAAATCTGTGGGTTCTTCAGACCTCATCTCCACAGCTGCCTCATGTATCTGGTAGAGAAATCTGGACCGCAATTTTTGGATCTGAGTATCAAGAATTGTGACATTAGCTTTTCCTTCTGGAAGAGGCAAGGTGGATCTAAAGAAAGAAAGAAAAGAAACAGTATTTGAAGAATAACATTCTAACTTTCAAAACTACCTTCTCCATTTGGTTTTCATCTTGCAAACCACATCAGTTTCCTCTACAAGCACTGCGTGATTTAAGCTGTAGTTGAGTGTATCTGGCATTGCAGAGCAGAAAAGGGGATTAACATTCCTTAATAATCCCTTAGGTTTGACCTCAGACCCCTGGAGTCACTAGGAAGAAGATGGAAATAGCAGCAGCTGGAAGAAACTGACCTTTCCTTCCTTGCTTCCTAGAATCTTTGTATCGATCCACAGAATGAGGGAGAACTTAGAGAATGGAGGGGAACTTAGAGATCATTTAGATGAAGTGTTAACTTTGGGGCCAAGAAACTCACCAGTCTACAGTTGGGCCTCAGGAGGTCTAAGAAAAGCATTTATGTCTGCGTCAACATGACATGCAAGGTGAAATAATTATGAAGAACATAGGTGGCTTTCGAGCTGCTTCTCTGGGTAAAAAATTGTGTCTCCACTATTTACTCATTCTGAGCCCTTGCCAGTTACTCGATCTTTTGTTCTACTGTCTTCAAATGTGCGAAAATAATATCTACTTCTTAGAATTGTTGTGAGAATTAAGTGAGTTAATATGGAGAACTTCAGAACAGTGCCTGCTGCACCAGTAAAGTCTAAATGACACAGTTTCCATCACCACCACCATCATCTCACCCTGGTCTTCATTACTGTCATTATCTGTCAGATTCCCAAAGGGACCCACAAGATCCAAAAGAGTGAGAACCATTTGTGCAAGCCACTCAAGATAAGACTTGGGAAATCCAATGACTGATGGGACCCCAAAGGAGCTGGGGCACCGATTGTCCTCTTGCCACCAGCCCTTCCCTCTCATGATGGCAGCTAAGTAGGACCACAGGGTGAGGCTGTCACCAGTTCCAGGAAGTTCAATTCACATTGCCTCCACCTTGAATTTCCACTTATTTGAATTTCACCCAGCTCCTTAAATAAAGGAAATCCTCTCATGATTTCTCTTAAACACTGAATTTCCTGTCACATGAAGTTAAAAGAGATTCCAATTTGATTCTTCAAAAACAGCTCATATTGTTTTGCTTAACAAACCTTAAAATTCACAGGCATTTTTTACATGAAAACTATGATGAATTGTTGCTGTTTTATTTCATTAATAATTATGTCAATACTGGCCAAGGGTTAAGATCCTGGAACAGTTCTGTAAGGCAGAAATACTTAGGAAAGATGTGAGCACAAAAGTTGTTCCTGAGACTTGTGTGAAATAGATGCTGACTATGAAGCCCAGGGTAGGAAGAAGGCCTGAGGCTCCAGGAATCATTTCACCTCCGTGGGCCTTTGTTTTTTAACCTGTAATGAGAAGACTAAGAGACATTCCTTAGGACCCAGTTCTAAAATTCTCCGGATGTTAAACAAGCTCCCAGGCAGCGTTTCCATTTCAACTACTTTTCAATGACCTGGTTAAACCTCTAGAAGGCACCAGAAGACAGGGCAACTTAGGGCATTGCCCTAGAGCTGGGAGAAAGCAGGGCTCCTGCTGCTTACGGAAAGTACTCAATGTGCTTTTCTTTCAGAAATTCCCTGCCCATGGCTTTATTAGCCAATATTCAAAATGAGCTTGGAATGAATCACTTCCCCCTTTGATTTCCAAATGCCAAAAGATCTGAGCCATTTCCCCAAGTCACAGCTGCAATCTGTCCTCTAGCTCAGGTCCTATTGACTGGATTTTCCAGTGTTCATTTGGCAAAAAGGATGTTTCTAAAAATATGTTTGTGAATTAGGAACATTATTCGGAATGGCAAGATCGATGCTCCACCCCCAGACCCTACTCTCTGTGGGAGTCGCCCTTGGTTAGGTGGTAGGCATCAATGGAGCTCAGGGAAGCAAAGGAGAGACGTGCTTCCTCCTCTGCACCCCACACCCTCCCCAGGATGCCCCTGGCGCTTCCTGGAGTGGAGCCTCAGTCTCCTCAGGCTACTTTAGAACTGGCACCAAATCACAAAGTGGAGTTTTTCCTGGTGGTGATTCTGAGACTCCTCCCAGAGAGGGCCTTTTAAGAAGTCCAAATAGTTCAAATTCATTTCTTTAAACAAATACTTGAGACAATTCTAGAAACACTTTACAGTCTTAGAATTTTGAGGAGAGCATGGACAGGGAACGCTGAGATAGGAATAAGATCACTATACCTGGTATCTTCTATAACTTCATCTATCAGCTTAAACCACAGCTCAGTCAACTGGTTTTCAGGAATTTTTCTGTGTATGCCTGATTTCAGAGCCTCTATGTTGGATTGCTAAAAAATTTGTAAAAAGAGGAAATAATTGATAATTGTGCATTATGTCATTATATCCAGCAAAGGCTTCACTTAAATTTCCAGGATGGGGGGCATTTAAAATCTTAAGGAAAAGTCACAGGCTTTCCCCCACTGAATAATACTCACCGTAGCTTAGCGCTATTTATTTTTTTGTTCAAAATGGAATAAAATAAAAATGCTGTATGTTTAAGTAATAGGACCACCTTATATCGTTCGACCTTTGAAAACATGTAAATAATTTTATGTATTCTAAAAATAAATAAAATGAAATCAGCAAGGATAGGAAAGGGAACTCTAAAAAGGAATAGAAACAAAATGAACCTAATCACACTTCAGATAAGTAACATAATTATAGTGATCAAATCCAGGTCACTTCTGAACACAATATTTTGACTATATATCTTCATTTAAAGACAAAGACAGAGGCTGGAGTGGTGGCTCAGCAGTTATAGCGCTTGCACCATGGACACAACAAAGTGCCCAAACAACGAAAGTCACATGAAAAACTAATGAAATTGATGCTCTCTCTCTTTTATCTTTAAAAAATATACAAAGGCAATTATAAACATATCAAACTCTAATTAGTAGGCTTGTTTTTCACCATGGTTTATCTGTGGATTTTAAGTTTGAACTTATTGAATATATTAAGGATAACAGAGGCCAGATTTCTCACCATAGGAAACACTAGAATAAGTGGTAATGGACTGGAATTGGAGGTATCTTTATGAGTTCATGAATTTTAGTATATTGATGGATTTAGGAATAATCATACATTTCTCTGTGTGTGCACGTGTGTGTGTGTGTGTGTGTGTGTGTTCATCCACAAGTATGTCTACTGACAAGGCCTAAAAGCAATGACCTATCTGAGTAGTAGTAAGCACTTTAGTACCCAGATCTTCTTTTCTAAATGTCATTCCCCACTGAAGGGGCCACAGCTCCTTGGAGAAGTGATGATTCCAGGGCTGGGGCAGATAAAATACAAAAGGTTCCCAGAACATATTGTTGAGCCATGCAGAGCATCTGCCAACACAGAGGGTGAGGGAGGGCCCACCATCAGTTACCAAAGTCCTGGTCATGGAAAGCCACCATCCTGTCCAGATTGGCCTGGAACTAGGATAGTCTCATGAACAGAAAGATCTGATAAAAGGTACCAGGATGCAAAAGACTGAAGCCAATCCAAGATGTAATTAGAATAAAGATGTGACTAGTTCTCCGTAAAGAGGATTGGAAATTAATATCCCAACTACATTGCACAGCAGTGGTAACAATTATACTTAATTTAAATTTTGTGCTTTTCCTTCTATATTGTCTTCATAACATCCAATAATATTTTTAGATTTTTGCCAGAGTTTTAGATCAAGTATAACCCCATGTCTTGGTCCAGCTCTGGTAGTTTAGATCTTTGGAAAAATTAATAACATATATTTTTATTTTCATTAACATTAATTGTACATACGAATGGGGATATTTCTATACATGCATTGATCATGTGCAACCACCCTTTTCCCATACCCTACTGTGCCCAACATTAATTTTGAAAGCAAAATACTAATGATTGATGGATTTTCATAGGAGTAACTTAGTACCTTAGACTATTACTTATAGAAATATCCCAGATATATCTTCTCTTCCTTACCAATTTTGATAAGGAAAAACTATTGGTCAATGACAAATGTCAATAAGATGAATAAAAGCAGGGGCTGGAGCGGTGGCTCGGTGGTTACAGCGCTTGCCCGGCATACACAAGGGCATGAGTTCAAACCCCAACACCATGTATACAATGAAGTCTCAGAGCAAAGAAGGCCCAATGAAAAACTAAATAAAAATTGTTTCTCTCTTTCTCTCTCACTGTCCCTCTCTCTTTGAAAAAAAAAAGATGGATAAAAACAGATATCACATCTATGCAGTTCCACCAAGGGAAACCAGCCCACCTCCAATTTCCAGGCAAGGTAGCTACTTCTAGTCTGTAGCAAGAGTAGAAAATACCGGGCATTGGTTCCCTTAAGCCACCTCATCTTACAGAGATTTCTACTGTACAGATAGCAAAGCTCTAAGAATTCCATATTGCTGTTGGAATGAATCACTCTACATACACAAATTGTAGCAGAAACTCTGAGTCACCTCACCCCCGGCATCCCCTCTTCCACAATAAGAACACTTTTATCTGGGTATATGCTGCCCAGGCATAAGACTGCATTCCCCAACTTTCTTGGAGTTAAATGTGTCTACATGATTGGATTCTAGCCAATGGAAAATGAGTAGAAATCAAGTGTGTGACTTGTGGGTCTTTCCTAGAGCCAGGTCTATGTCATCTCATTCCTACTCTTTTCCCCTTCCTCTGGACTCTAGGGTGAACGTCGTGGTGAACTGCCTTCTCCAAGCAGACAAGGCAGCACAGGGGAAAGGGCCTGGGTCCCCAACACCACTGGACCTGCCTACCAGCTTTGGACACTTACCTTTACTATTACTACAGAAATCACTTTTACCTTGTTGACCACTATATTTAGAGATTCATGTTACAGGGGATTAGCTTGCATCCTGATGCATAATTTACTCTGTCTGGTGAAAAAATATGTGGAAAAGATAAACTTACCAGCCGTTCTGCCATGACTAGAAGAGTATTCACTGCATCCAGGCGGTGACTAATATCCTCCCAGTATGAAGTCAGGGTAACAACTGGCTTTGTGTGGGCCCATGGCAAATAATAATAGTAGTTTCCTGGTATAGAACATGAGGAGTCAGTGGACACTGGACACTTAAAGAAGACAACATATTTATTAAAGAGGTGTGCAGACTGGGCTACTGATTGACCCATGTGCTTGGAGCAATTGGATTCTTTATTTTTATTCAATTGAGTAACAGAGAAATAGAAAGTTCTCTTTCAAAACTCAGCGTGTTTTGAATATCTCTAAAATATCCCTGTACACTGAAGAGAACCGCCTCAGAATCCTTTAGTTAGTTGGCATCATGCATCTGAACTTCAATGATCATTAAATAACTTGGTGGCAGAACACATAGAGTGTTGGAGGTTAGGTTGAATGTATCCATCTCTGAAAACGAATTTTAAAGAAATATTTTTGTGAGAAGAATGCAAATAAAAAAAGTGTTTTTCATGTTCGTTATAGGCCGTAGTTGTATGGGGTTTGCTATTACTTCTAGCTATCCTGTGATAAAGAATTAACAGTTGAGGGCTGGAGTGGTGGCTCGGAGGTTATGGCACTCGCCTGGAATGTGTGAGTACGCAGGTGAGAACCCCAGCACCGTGACACAACAAAGTGTGGGGTAAGAAGATCACATGAAAAACTAAACAAGGGGCTGGAGCGGTGGCTCAGCGGTTTCGGTGCTTGCCTGGCAAGCAGGAGGACCCGGTTTCAAACCCCAGCACCACGTACACAACTAAGTGTTGGAACAACTAAGGCCATGTAAAAACTAAATAAAGTTGTTTCTCTCTTTCTCTGTCTCTCTCACTGTCCCTCTCTGTTTAAAAAAATAAAAAAAAATTATAAAAAAGAGAAAAACTAAATAAAAATTGCTTCTGGCTCTCTCTCTCTCTCTCTCACTGTTCCTTTATTTTTTTTTAAAAAGAAGAAAGAATTTATAGTTGTTGTTTTCTAGGGCATTTTGTTTTAAAACGGTTTATGCAAAAGCTAGGTCAAAAATTATGGCATCTTTCAGGTGTTTGATCAGAATTTGTCTCTGGCTTCTCTTTGTTCTCAAACCATTTGCCACTACTTTTACTAGGGCATTCTCATATCCTTTTCCATTATGGCTTACAGTTGTCCCTTGGTATCTAAGAGAGACTGATTCCAGGACCCCTTGCAGATACCCAAATCTAGGGATGATCAAGTCCCTCACATAAAGTGGTGTAGTATTTGCATACAACCTATGCACATCTTCTCGCGTACTCTGAATCATCTCCAGATTACTTATCCAACCCAATACAGTGTAAATGCTGTGTGAATAGCTGTTGTACTATGCTGTTTAGGGAATGACGGTGAGAAAAAAAGTCTGTGCATGTTCAGTACAGATGCTTTGTCCCCAAATATTTCAATCCACAATAGGCTGAATCCAATGTTGCAAATCTGTGGGTATGGAGGGCTAACTGTATTTTACACTACCCTGGAAGCTTCTTAAAAGCAAGGAGCTCATCCATCTTTGTTCAGGTATTGCTATTTAATCCTCACAGCAACTGTGAAGGAGACCAAGAAACTGAGGATTAGAATTAGGTAATGTGATCAGGGTCACAGGGCTGGTGATGAACAGAAGCTTGATTTTTCCAGTGCCTGAACCAGAGTCCTGTCCACTTTTTCTATTCAATCCAAGAAGGATTGCATTGAAGGGAAGGAGCTGCCTTAGGGAGCTCAGTTTTTAGCAGAATTTTCATGTTGGGACTTTACAAGGCAGAGGTGGAGTTAAAACTGGGCATGTTCGCGGGGGCAGTTCCTGGCAATGGGACCTGCAAATTCTGGGGTTTGGCAATTCTTGAAGGTACCTAAACTCCAGTCATACTCTCTCAATTAACCTTTTCCTTTCCACTAATGCTATGCTGAGATATTGGTTGCCAGAGTGAGAATACAGTGCATGCTTCTTGCCCTGGGGTACACTCACTCTAAGCAAGCAGAGGAGAGAATGGTTAGTGTCAATCTCACCATCAAATATGGCACGGCTGTATTGAGTTGTTGATGCCAAAGGCTTACAGGTCGTGTCAAACTTATTGCCGTAGTTGCCAATGCTGACTTCAAACTGAATGGCCTCACCGACGTCTTGCAGCATGGTGGCTGAATGGAACACAGCAGACAGGCTGTACTTCCGCCTTCGCTGATATTTCTATAAAGTATGAACAGACGTAAGTGAAGTTCAGTGAAGTTCCTTTGTCTTTATTTACATGTGGATTTCTCGCAGACGTTACTTTAAATCTAACTGATTAATGATGAATTAAATACTATTGGCGAATGCTCTTTGGACCCAGGAGTTCCCCATGTACTCACATAAGTGAGTAAAGATAGAAGTACTAAGAGATTCATCACCAAGCTGATTGGAATAAGGGAAAAAATGAAAACAATACCAATGTCTGTCTGCAGGTCACAGGTTAAGCAAATTATATTACTATCACGTAAGAATAAAAGTTCACAAAGACTTCAGTAGATTCGTATGTGCAAACAGAGAAAGGGATATGCTTTAAGTGAATTCATTAAACATGTTTAAAATTGGTGTGAAGAAGTTTCAATTAACTCAAATTGTTAATAGCAGTGACATTAGAGAAGACTCTGCAAACTTTACTTTCTAACCTATACGTTTATTTTTTTGAATTGCTTAAGTATTGTTTTTCTAATCAGAAATAAAAACAAAGCCAAATAAACCAGACATTGAAAGACAAATACCACTTTTTTCTTGTATATGGAAACTAAAAAACTAGAGAGGACCTGAAAGTAGAAGAGGGACTATTGGGGTCTGGAAAAGGAATTAGGGGAAGGGGAAAGAAGGGAGATAAGAGAGGGGGAAAGAACAGAAAGGAGACATGATCAAAGCTCAATAAACACATGTATGGAAATGACAGTCAAAACCATAGATCTGTGCAGCTGATGCCTGCTAATAATTATAACAAAGAAGAAATCACAGTAAAGACTTTTAATGTCATATTTTTAAATAAGTGAAAAAAGGTAAGCCAGCCCTTCCTTCCTTCCTACCTTTCCTTCCTTCCTTCCTTCCTTCCTTCCTTCCTTCCTTCCTTCCTTCCATCCAAATTACTCCTTTACTGAGTGAAGGTATGGGTAAGGAAGTTGCAGATGGGCCAAAAACAGGAGTGTCTATCAGCTTAACAGAAGTGACCCTGAGCCCTGAGGCCCTCCTTCATGGGTACACAGCACCTTTTGAATCTACATGCTGCCCTGAATCCTTGCCCACAAGGCGCTCCTCCTCCTTCTTAGCACACCCTCTCTGAACTTTAGGCAGTTTGCCTTCTTCAGTCAAACAGCCATGCAATGGTTTAGCTACACTTTACTATGTGTGAGGCATTCTGCTTTTTAATATTGTCCCCCTCCAGAGCCTGTCCTGGAACCCTGTTGGCATCTGGTCTCCGTGCACTTGTCCAAGTGGGAGGCGAGGACATTGGTGGTAATCTCCAGAACCACACTGACTGTGCTCCCCTGGTGAACTCATGACATCCACAAATGATCATATTCAAATGACTCAACAAATTTCTCAAGTTTAATTCAAAAGCCCCTAGAGAAGCATCCAGCCCTGGAGTCCTTCAGTTCGAGGTTGGAGGTCACACAGGTACCAGACTTTAGCATATGATGACTTTTTGTTGTTGTATTTTTTTTTCTTTCCAGTGTTACCTCACTAGCAATTTTGTAGCACAATCTAAAAAGGAAAACAGTGACCCACTTCACCTCCAGGATATTAATAAAAATTACTGACCTCGGTAGGATATTTGCTAACTGATTATCCTTCCTTCACTGTCCATCAGTGCCCTGGCCTTTATTCAACCAAATGAATCACAATTATAGGTGGGTTGTCTGGCTTAGATGCAGCAAGAATGTGGTCACATAATTACACAAGTACTTGTGCAACCATTTAAAAGTTAAAATTATGGCAAAATATGTATAACACAAAATTTTCCATTTTAGGTGTACAGTTTAATGGCATTGGGTAGAGTCATAGTGTTGTGCCACCATCACCAGCCAGCCACCCTCAGAACTCTTTTCATCATTTAAAACCAACGCTCTGTACGCATCAAATACTAACTCGCCTTGTTCCCCTCCCTCCAGCCCCTGGCAACCACCATTGTATTTTCTGTCTCTGAATTTCACTACCCTAGCTACCTCACATAAGTGGATCATGCAGTGTGTGTCCTTTTGTATATGGCTTAATTCACTTAGCATAATGTCCTCAATATTTATTGTAGGCTGTAGCATGTGTCAGAATTTCCTAATTTTTTTCCTTGATTTTTTTTTTTTTTGGGGACCAGAGACTGAACCCAGGGGCTTCACCACTGAGCCACATCCCCAGCCCTTTTTATTTTTTTATTTTGAGACAGGGTCTTGCTAAGTTGCTGAGGCTGGCTTTGAACTTGTGATCCTCCTTCCTCAGGCTCCTTAGTCTCTGGGATTACAGGCATGCACTACCATGCCCAGCTAATTTCCTTCATTTTAAAGCCAAATAACATTCCTCTGTATGAAAATACCTCACTTTTTGAAAATCCATTTATCATCCACTGATGCACTCTTGGGTGGTTTCCACCTTTGGGCTATTGTGAATAACCCTGATGTGAACACAGGTGTGCAAATACCAGTTTGAGTTCCTGCCTTCAATTCTGTTGGGTCTCTATGCACAAATGGGATTGCTGGATCATAGAGTAACTCTACTGTTCATTTTTTGAGGACTGCTTTAAGAATTTCTGACAGAGACTGTAGCTTGTAGTCTTGAAGAACCCCTGGACATCTCATCATCACAGAGTTTCCATTTTGGTTAAAGGAAATTTTTGACATGGAATAACAGACCCTTCAATAAGGCTTTGCCAGGAACCCCTCTGACCCCCAGTCTTTATTAGAAGTCTTTCTAGAACATTGGTTTGCAATCTCAGCTGCACACTTAGTCACCCATGGAGTTTTAGCCTGTGCACTGTAAGTTCAAAAGCTTCTCTATCCTTAGTTCACTGTCACTTTGGTAGAGGGACTTGGGGGATTTAAGCCATTTGTCAGGATATCTGTTTAACTATTCACTAATAAGCCCTTTGAACTATTCATGCTTTAGGATTGTGTAGAAATTATGGGTTTGAGTTTAAATTGTGTAAAAATTAAAAAGTAGGAAGTTGTATTAGTCAGTATAACTTCTTCTTTGTAAACCACTTAGGATGAAATAAGAGAAGGGAAGGAGCTAAAAATAGGAAACACAATTTGGGGCCTGAATCATGGCCCAGAAAAAAATAACCAGTATTTAAGCCAGAGCCATCTGTTAAACCAAAGTCTGTGAGGACAGAGAGAATTCTTGGGGATGTTGGGGGGAAGTAGAGGGAGTGGAGATGCTGAGTCTGGCAGGGTCTGGCATGCCATTAGAATTCCTTGGATGTTCTTACACAAAACTTGCAGCCACCCTCAGAAGCCCCGGTAGGACCCTCACTCTGGAGAGTCTGAGCTCTGAAAAGGATAATTGGGCTTCTGGCCATAACAACTCCCAAAAGAGTGGTACACACTGTGAGCAAACTATTAAAGATGGAGAGTCCTTGGACCACTCTTTAAAGTCCAGACTCCATGAGAAGCATCCCTGCCACCTGTTCCACTTCCCCAGGGCCCCACAGCTCTACATCAGGGCAGCTGAGAATTCTGCCTGTCCATAGCCTTTCCCCAATTCCCTTCCACATTTGGGGCACAAAGAGAGGAAGAGGAAGAAGCAATAAACACCACTTAGAGAAGTCGTAAACCTCAGCTTTTGTTCAGAATCCTCCCTTAATTGCCTTGGGGTGAAACTGCCTACCGCAGGGGAAACTTAAAGAAGGTAAATTATAGTCTCCGGGACCCAGATGGGTACTTCTTTAGTTGTATAAGGCTGAGGGGCTCTTCCTTCTAATCTTCCGTGACTGGTGAACTAGATGAAGTGGCATGGAGTAGGGTTTCTGCTAAGCAGGACACTGAGACAGGGTAACAGTTTTTGAAAGTGGTTGTGGTCACATACACATGAGACATTGAAGGTCAGTGACAAGGAAAATATGTGCCAAGGAAAGTTGCCCAACTTGCCACCTTCGGTCTGTTTACCAAGGATGGTTGACTACTGGTGGAGCTGGTGGAAAAAATCTGAATGTGCTATGTCAAATTATATTTATTGAGCTCTAAATGTGGCCCAGACTAATGAGAAATCTCAAGGAGGTTTCAGCTGAGTGGGAGAGAGAACGCAAGTCCACAAAGTGCTTGGAGAATATGTTAAGTCACACATAGGAGATTGGGAAGGAGAAGCAGGGTGGATGTGGTTCAAGAATAGATGCCAGATCATGGGGACAAAACACAGGGTCCTTCTGTGAAGGGGACAGGTTCCAGAAGCCAGCCGGTGTTCGAACTATATTGGGTTTGCAGCATTTGGTCTTCACTATCTGCCTGATTCTTTCTATGGAAGCGGCCAGGCTGGTCCTTGCTGCACCTACTACTTTGCGAAATCCCTTGCCCAGGCCTGCTCGGAGCAAGGTGAGCTCTAGTCTAAGGAGATGGGACACCTCTTGGCTCTTTCACAAACCAACTGACCGTTTTTCCATGCCTTTTTGAGCTCTACCAAAAAGTATTGTTATTTGCATTTAACCAGGACATGGGACCTCTGTAAAAGGGACAAGGGTCACAATGCATTCTAGACTGACCGAACTCGGTGTTCCTGGCAGGTGGTGCAAATGTACCCATCTCTCACTACTGCGTTGCTTCAAGCGTGGATGTCTTCAGAATCTCAGTTCTTTTCCTGCCTTTTAATGCTGTTAAGTCTTTCCATTTTTGTTTTATTCTATTTGATTTTAATTTTTATTAAATTCACACAAAAGCTATTTTGTTGCTGTCTTTAATTATTTGGAGCAAAAAAAAATAAATTCTGTGTAACATATTAGTTAATAAAAAGCTACTCTTTTATTCTGTTGACATATACTGTGGGCAATATATGTTGTTGGCGCTTTGTTTTTAATTTTTGCTCTTATATTTATCAAATGAATGAAGTAAGCTTCTTTGTGTTTATTATTTGCACTAAAGAAAACAAATTTGGTTTTGCATTTCAGTTAATATAGGGTTCTTATTTAATGCTTTTTTTGGTCGCTCTCCTTGCCCTATTTCCCTTCCCCACATTATGGCTGTTTAAAAGAAAGAGAAAGGGCTGGAGTGGTGGTTCAGCAGGTTGGAGCACTTGCCTCGCATGTGAGAGGACCCTGCTAAGTGTCCACATACACAGCCAAGTGTCAGAAAAAGAAACAGACAGATGAAAAAATAAATAAAATTGGTTCTCTCTCCCTCCCTTTTCTTTAAAAAGAAAAAGAAGAAGCCTGGACTTAAATTAATAGAGCAAAATGAATGGTAGCATGTTCATTTACCACGGTATTTCCTCATACCTTTAATTCCAAGGTACACCTTTAAGAGCCAGCCTCAGTTCATCGTTACCCAAGTCCAGGACCACATGCCATCTCTGTGCATCCTTGGAGGCCTGCGGATGGTTTCGGGCCATCTTTCTTCATGATCATGGCAGTAAAGAGTATGCAAGTTATCCTGTTTTCCCATCTGCCTTCTCTTGTTTTTCATTTTTCTTAATTTGTTCTTAAGGTCAATTGTAATCCCTAGACTTTATAGTGTTCATAGTATTGTGGAATGGGAGAAAGGAAAGGAAAACAAAACAAAACAAAACAAAAAACCTCTGGCCAGGACCTTAGTGACTGGAGGGATCAGTTGCTTTTGGTTTTGTGCCTCTGTAACAAGTCAAAAGCAACACATGGGTTTGCCATGTGTGTTCTCGCAGTATAAACCCCAGGAGTCTGCCTATGGAGGTGCTTTTTGATATATGACCTATTCTGCAAGATTTGGATTGAAAAGTCAAGATAGGTCTAGCACTCTAAATCTTCCATTGTTCTTAATCCTTTTTGGTATTATATTATGGTAGACTTATCTTTTGTGTCTTAGTCCACTTGGACTGATAAACAAAAATACCATAAACTAGGTGACTTATGAATAATAAATATTTCTTTCTCACAGCTCTGGAGACTTGGCAGCCCAAGATCTGGTATCAGAAGGTTGGGTGTCTGATGAGGGTCATCTGATTATGTCCTCATTTGGTGGAAGGAGCAAAATAGCTCTCCAGGTCCTCTTTTAAAAGGGCACTAATCTGATGCTGGAGCAGTAGCTCAATGGTTATAGTGCTTGCCTTGCACACGCAAGGACGAGGGTTTGAACCCCAGCACCATGTACACAGCAAGTGTAGGAGCAACGAAAGCCACATGAAAAGCTAAATAAAATTGATTCTCTCTTTCTCTCATGGTCCCTCTCTCTCTCAAAAAAGGCACTAATCTCAGAGGGCAGAGCTCTCATGATCCATTCTCCCCCACAAGGCCTCACCTCCTAATACCATCTCCCATGGGGGTAGGTTTCAGCATGCGAACACAAACATTTAGACCATACTAATTTGTAAGGAATATGTTCCTGAGATTATATCAATCCTCAAAATTCAAGAGCATCATAATATTGCAACATTTCCCTAGGAACCATAGCAAATTAACTGAAAATTTGGGGGTACTCTTTTAGATCTAATTGAGACTTGCTGCACCCTTGTCAATAACAGTGAGCCATAAAGCTTCCCTCTCACTAGTGTGAGAGGGAACCTAGTGGTTGGCTAGGTGTACTGACTAGCATATCACATGCCAGCCTGTCAACTTCTGACTTAAATCCTCATCTAGCACACATCAGGAGCTGTCAAAACTCTTAATGTTGGGGCTGGAGCGGTGGCTCGGCAGTTACAGTGCTTGTCCGGCATGTGTGAATACACGGGTTCAAACCCCAGCACCCACATACACAACTAAGTGTCAGAGCAACGAAAGCCATGTGAAAAAAAAAACTCAATAAAAATTGATTCTCTCTCTGTATCTCTCTCTTTCTCTCACTGTCCTTCTCTCTAAAAAAAAAAAAAGCTTAAAAAAAACTCTTAATGTTTCTCACTATATACATAAAAGAACTTTGGGGTAACTCAAGAATAGTCAAATTCCCTACTGCTAAATCCAAGAACAGTGTTATGGTATTAATTGCATAATGGTATATCACATGTGTGCTTGTGCATGAGGAGTAGGGTGATGTAGACGGATTTGCTAATATTTTGTGAGTAATCCCCTGGTGATTTATTGTAATAACCTGGCCTTATATCCACTTTTTTTGGGGGGAGGGAGAGGTGCCAGGGGTTGAACCCAGGGGCACTTAACCACCGAGCCACAGCCCCAGCCTGTTGTATTTTTTATTTTGAGACAAAGTCTCACTAAGTTGCTTGGGGCCTTGCTAAGTTGCTGAAGCTGGCTTTGAACTTGCGATCCTCCTCCCTCAACCTCCTGAATTACTGGGATTACAGGTATGCACCGCAGTGCCTGGCTATAGCCACTTTTGTAAGAGACTGGTTCAGCAAATAAATCCATCCTAAGACTTTTAAATTTGATACATTAATGTATAAACGCTGGGAAAACTGTCATGAAAGAGCTGTAAGCAATTTCTGATTCTAGAGGCAGAGATGTGAATTCACACTCAAGATGGAGCATTGTGCAAGGTGAAGTGGCACACACCTGCAATCCCAGTGACTCAGGAGACTGAGACAGGAAGACCACAAGTTTAAAGCCAACCTCAGCAACTTAGCGAGGCCCTGAGAAATTCATCGAAACCTTGTCTCAAAATAAAAATCAAAAAGGGGATGGGGATGTGGCTCAATGGCTAAGCACCCCTGGGTTCAATCCCCAGTACCAAGGGGCAGGGGGCAGGAAGGGATGGACCATTTCTTTGTATTAGAAAAACAAGAGAAAGGGACACAGAGAGAGATAGAGAGAGAGAGAGAGAGAGAGAGAGACAGAATCAAATTTATTTAGTTTTCCATGTGGCTTTTGTTTCTCTGACACTTTGTTGTGTACATGGTGCTGGGGTTTGAACCCGCGTACTCATGCATGCCAGGCAAGCACCGTAACCGCTGAGCCACCGCTCCAGCCCTCTTTAATGGATCCTTAGCTATAATGGAAAGGAAATACCTACCAGAATTTTTTCAAAATTTATTTAACCTGACTTACACTGCTCAATTTTGGAACATCAACTTTCAAGTGCATGTTTTCACCAGAGGAGTACTATAATCTTTGCTAGCTAGGCAGGGAAATCTTTCTTTCCCTGAGCGAACTTGGGCTGGTGCCCTATAGCTTGTTCCTGGGGTGAGGTAATGTGAGGGGTGGAGAGAAGCAATCTCAAGAAGAATGCGGAACATGATACTACGCTCTTAAAGGAAGAGACAAAGGACTGGAATTGGTGCAGCTCGGGAACTGGACTATGGATGTCCAAACATGTTGGAAGACTGAAGATTCCAGAATATATTGCTTTGGATGCTAACCTAATACAATTGTCTTCTTGGAAGCCAATGAGCAAAGCTACATTGTTCTGGGGAGAAAGAGTGAGTTTCCTCTCAGGGGAGTGGACATTCTGCCTATCAATCATCCTGAAAAGAGGCAGATGTCATAGCAGGCAGGCCTTCCACGAGGAGGGAGAAGAGCCCTTGCTCATTGGGAACTCATGGCAGCTGGAACTGGACTCTGAGATGGTGTGCTCCAAGTCCAGAGAGGATAAGAGCTGAGTACAGCCACAAGGAGGCAGACTGGAAGGCCTGTGAGACCCCAGAAAGCTGGTCTGCTCTCATGGGCTCTGAGAACCCATATGTAGCAGCACCTTTGTGGCATCCATTTCAACGTGTTTTCCTATTCTTGTCCCAGAGCTGAAAGCTTTTTGAAAGTTACTGTTCATTTCCTCCATAATGTAGGAAAATGAGAGAAGACCTGTCCTGTGCTTGGGATTGGAGGATAAAAAGAAGAAGCCTTGACCTGTGGAAGCTGGTAGGCCTGGGTGATTTGGAAGCAGCAGGAAGTGGCCCTATGCATAGGAGCATCAGTGAGTGGGCTGTTCTTGCAAACAAATTCAGATTTGCGGGACCCAAGAGCATCAACCTGGGATTCTCAGAAAGAGGAAGGTGAACTTGGAAGACTCCCTGACTTCAAGGAGGAAGAGGGGCTCAGAGCCATCGTAATGTGGGTCTTGAGTAAACATGCCCTTGTATGTTGCGGAGCGTGAGCTATGCCAGCTGCCTGTGAAAACGGAAATGACTAGTGGTGTCTCTTACGACTACCTCCTCATGGGCTGCCGTTGGTGGCTCAGCAGTCTCCGCACTTGCCTGGCATGTGCAGGGATGCAGGTTCAAACCCCAGCACCACGTACACAACAAAGTATTAAAGCAATGTAAAGCTACAAGAAAAACTAAATAAAATCGATTCTCTTTTCTCTCTCTCTCTCTCACTGTCCTTCTATCTCTTAAAACAAAAAATCAAAAAAAAAAAAAAACCAAAAAAGCAAAAACAAAAAAACACACACACACTCACACACACACACACACACACACACACAAAGAAACCCCACAATAACAAACTTATGACTCCTCAGCCCCAGGTAGCAGGCAGGGCACTCAGTTGGGGTCTCTCCTCTTTGTCAGTTTTCAGTAGGATGTTAACATCTCAAAGGATTAACAGCTCCTCACCGTCACAAGGCTGTTGGACATAAAGAGTGGTTGTGGAAAGCACTTGCTCTGAGGCAGGTCTTTCTCCAACTCTTCCACAGTTGACCCTTCAGTCCCTGGAGGTCCTGTTTAGGTCCCCTTGTTCAGGCAGGCTCATGCCAGCCATTATACCTTCAGTCCTCTAAAATACCCTTTTCTGTACCATGCAGTATTCACACTCTAACATTTACCTCAACAACCAGCAGGTCATCATTTGAAATGGCCTCAAGCTTCTTATCCGATGGTGTCTTTTCAAGGAAAGTGACTAATTCAACCAAGATCCTGCCCCTGTAGGCAACACCTTCTCCCTGAGAGGTAAGAACACAAGATTATCCTACCATGCATGGGTAACAGCGGAAAGAACTCTTTATTGTCAGCGTAATACTGCTATAAAACATTTCTCCTTCCCTGGTTCTAACCTCCAAAATAGATCAGTCAGCAACTCATACAACTAGATTCAGGTCTTTGGTTTCTTTTTTTAAAACTGATTTATTTTTTTAATTGGTGCATTACATAAAAATGGAATTCATTGTGATATGCTCATACATGCACATGATGCTGTTTCACTAATTTCATTCTTCTGTTCCTCCTCATTCCTGACCCTCCTTTCGCCCCCTGGTTCCCTTTCCTCTACTCCACTGTTGTCACTTTTATCAGTTTCATGAGATCCTACCCACATTTTTTAATTTCTTATTTCTCTTGCTTCCACATACAAAAGAAATCATTTGATCAGATCTTTAATTCTGAAAGAAGAGCCATCTACTTGAAGAAGAATCCCAAAGAGTGCCATGGGGAGGGAGAGCAGACAGGGATCTTGGCCGTGACCAAGGACAGTGGTGTTTGGGCCATGCTCCGAATCTGGAGGGGGGTCCAGGAGGCAGGAAGCAGAGGCGAATGGGGATATCAGCTTCTCTCATCTTACTCAAGCACAACAGCTATGCATTCATCTGTGTTACCTTGGCTCTTTTTTCCCCTCTTCTCAGAATAAGGAGGCAGGCATGCTGGCAACCAGGGCAAGTCTCAGTAGCCAGGAAGGAAAGGAGGAAGAAGTTCTGGGTGTGGCAGAGAATGAAGATGAAGAGTGGACCCTCCTCCCCCCTCCCCGCAGTGTTGGCAATAGACTTTTCTGGAGAGAAAGGGTGGGCCGCCATTTCACAGCTGTCTTCACTTCTCCCTTCCCGGGATCTTTCCTTTCTAGCCTAGTCCCTTTCCTGAGGCTTGGGAGATAACCAAATGATATTCAGCTTCTATGTAGAGGAAAGAGCATTTCCCATCTCTGGGGACTCACCTTCTCATCTCTGAAGTGAAAGAGTTGGATTGGGTCAGGGAAAGAAGACTGCTTTGGCAGGCAATGTATGTCACTGCCAATTGGAGAGTTCCTGGCATATGGTGTTGAAAAGAATTGCAAGGTAGCATGTTGTCTTATGAGGAAAGAGAGCCAGCATTGACTTGATGTTTTTCCATAAATGTAAAAGTTTTGAGGGGAGAAAGTAGGTTACACTATCTCCAGGATCCTTTCCTATTCTGGCATTATAAGGCTTGAAGAGTGCAAGACATTTATCCTTCAACACTTGATCAGTCATACCGGGGGCTTTGTGCATGTTCACGTGCAGGGAATACCCCTAATAGGATATTAATTATGACATTATAAGAAGGAATCACATTCACTAGTGCCCATTAGTAACAATCTTAATTGAGTGACCAACCTTTCCAGTATTTAGCTCATCATATGGGTCTGGGAATCCTGTGTACTCTCTGGGGCTTCCATAAAGGTTCAGGTAGCAAGGTCCAAATGTCGGAACAAAGCCCACTTCTGTTTCTCCTGTATTAGCTGAGAGATGGACATCATCATTGGATTTTAGACTTTTAACATTCAATCTATTGAAATAAATGTTAGTTATTAGCTAGTTAAGTGAGGCTCTTTTCTCTACTTAGTGAGTTAGTTGTATTAGTGAAAATTATAAGCACTCGTGTGACTTGCCATATTTCCTTTCTGTTCTTGCTATAAGATTAAAAAAAATGTTTTGGGGTATTTCAGACAATCATATTCCTACAAAAAGAAAAAGCTATTCAGCTAAAGAAAAAATACGATTTTTAAATTGATCACATTTTTTGCAAGTTTATGATTGGCATTGTATTCAACGTGAAATTGGCAATTGAGGTAAAAGATTACATTGTTTTAAGAAGTCAATTAAATGATGCATCAGATTAACTTTATTTGTTCCAAAAAGATGTCACTTAACTTCAAGTAGTATAAATCTGGCATATGCTGTTACAAATAGATTTAAAATTTTATATGTAACAATGAACTGTGCCAATGATTATAAGAATATGTGATATTCAGAAGTGATATGAAGATTACCATTCATTACTTTCTAACTCTGGTGATCATCTAATAAACTCTATATTTCCACTACTGGGACTCATTAAGACTACTGTTACGGTTTGGATGCCTGGTGTCCCCTAAAAGCTCGTGTATGAAACTATGCAAAAAGGCTCAGAGGAGAAATGATTGGGTTATGAGAGCCTTAACCCAATCAGTGAATCAATCCTCTGATAGGGATTAACTGAGTGATAACTGAAGGCAGGCAGGGTGTGGCTGAAGGAGGCGGGTCATGGAGGGCAAGATTTTGGGACGTAGATTTTGTGTCTGGCAATGGAGTCTTTCTCTGCTTCCTGACCATAATGTGAGCAGCTTTCCTCCACCACACTCTTCTGCCATGATGTTCAGTCTCACCCTGAGTCCCGAGGAAGAGAAGCAGCTTTCTGTGGATTGAGACCTCTGAAACCCTGAGCCCACAAATAAACTTTTCCTCCTAAAATTGTTCTTATCAGGTCTTTTAGTCACCACAGTGAAAAAGGTGACTAAAACAACTACTAACCATGGAAGGGCGCTGACAGCTATGTAAGGAAATAGCCCAGTCAAGGGAAATTGTGGATGAAGGTTGGGAAACATAAGAACTATCTCCAACAGTCTGAACGGTCCCTATGTAAAAGGGATGGACTTGTCTCCAAAAAGCAGCGTTATGACCACCGCTGGGAGATACATGGAGGCCAGCTCTGGTTCACTCAATGTAAGAAAGAACATCTTCTGAATTAGAGATGTCACACAATGGACAGATGACAATGGGGTGATCAAAAGGCATGTTGAAACAAAGGCCTCTGTCTGTCTTTCAGGCTGCTGTCAAGATAATCCCCAGTATGGATGTGAGATTGAGCAGATCACTTCTATGGCCTTTTTCCAACTCTAAGCTTAAACCCAAGGGTAAAAGGTACATGTGGAGTAGCAGGTGAGTGGAATGACCATGATTAAACAACTGACCTAACCATATCGACATACTTCATAGTCATTTTCACAATGTGAAGCTCCCTGCATGTCTAAATGGGATTGAGCTCTTTTAGAGGGGGTTAGAAACCAGCCTGCTGGAAGAAATTAGCTAACCAGAAATCTCAGTGAAGAGAGCAACAGGGAAAAAAATTTAACTTAAGATGTAGAAAAGTAATATATGGTAGTGTAAGAGTTATTCTAGGTAACACTCTGGGGTGTAACATTTCATACCTCTTTGGAAATTTCTTGTGAAACTCATATTGGGACCAATAGTTTTCCTAACAGATTTCTATGAATCATGCTATTATCTTCCAGACAAATGAGTGGGATGAAATGAATGATTATTATATCTAAACATATAAATTGGTTTAGCTTCATCCATTCTGCTATGTGGAACACTGAAAACATTGACAATTGATTATTAATAAGTAGGATTTAGACTTTTCTTATGCTAAAATATTTTGGTGTTGAGGAGTGATGTAGGGTAGGAATAAGGAATTCAAGCAAAGATTCTTAGAGAAGGAAAGAAGTAATTTCTAGAAGATAAATTAGAGAATGTTGACATTAGAATGGATGTTAAAGCTATTGTTCCCTAGTCATGTCACAATGTGGATAGAGAAACTAGATCCCACAGAAATGAGGTGACCTGCCAAAGACCCCACAAATTGATAGATTTGGGCCAAGATATTGATTTTCAAAGCTCAGACAAGATCATTTTTCACTATCATCCATTCTTTTGGTCTCATTCCATCTCATCTCCACCTGTTTCCCATAGGTGACTGTGCTGTTGGTCATGAATATGTTCATCTTTGGTTAAAGATTTCCAGTGATGGAAACACAAATTGTCCATATGATCCACTGCAGGTTGCCTTGATACCCAGGGATTATTTCTTTTAGTCCAATCACATATCTTTTCCAGTTTAAAATACTTAAAATGTCCTTTGACTTGTTTGGTTGGGTACTAATATGAAGAACCCTACTTCCATGTTCTCATGTATTGTTATGGTTTAAATGTGAAGAATCTCCCAAAAGCTCCTGTATAAGACAATGTAAGAGGGTTAAGAGGTGAAATGATTGGGTTATGAGAGCCTTCACCTAATCAGTACATTAATCCACCAATAAGGATTAACTGGGTGACAACTGCAGGCAGGTAGGGTGTAGCTAGAGGAAGTGGGTCATTGGCCAGGTTGTGCTTTTGGGGTCTATATTTTGTGCCTGGTGAAGGAACTCACTCTCTCTCTCTCTCTCTCTCTCTCCCCTTCCTTGCTGTCTTATTCTGAGTCACTTTCCTCTGCCACATCCTTCTGCCAGGATGTTCTGACTCACCCCAGGACCCCAGGCCCAGAGCAATGGAATTGGCCATCTATGGACTGAAGACCTCTGAAGCCCTGAGCCCAAAATAAAGTTTTCCTCCTTAAAATTGTTCTTGTCAAGTCTTTTGGTCACAGCAGCAAAAAAGCTGACTAAAATGTATCAACATGGTCTCCTGGGAAAACCTATTCTCTCATAAGCTAAGTGTCTTCCTGCCTCCATACATTCCTGACCCATCTTATGCACAGTTGTCACCTCAAACTTCCTAATGTTTTTCCTGAAAAGCCCATAAAAAATAAATAAAAATTCTATATTCCAATCATCAAGATTTCCTGCAATCTAGTTACAACTCACTTTTTTATTTATTTATTTTTATTAAGGAGTTGAATTATTATAAGATCATAAATGGATATAAATGGATATGATATTCATTTGATCCTAAACCATGGTTATCCCCACATTTCCCACACCCTAGTCTCTTGATTTTTCTATATTTCCCCCATAATAGCTATAAATTTCCATATATGTATATATATATATATATATATATATACATGATTGTGAATTTTCCAAAATTAAATTATTGCATAGGTATTTGGCTTCTTGAGGGGTAGGTAAAGAATATTGTACAACCCACTTTTTAAATAGTATTTTTCATGCCTCCCTCATCTCTCTGAAGCCATTGGCATTTTGGACTTCTATAAATTATTACTATACATTTTAGTTTTTAGAACCTTAAATTGCTGTTTATCTCTGTGACTAGCATATAAATTTCTCTCAGGGGGAGTGACAGGATTTAAGCATGTTTTATTTTGATTCACTAATACCCAGCACTATTTCTATCATAGAGTACTGCTACCTAAATATTGTTAATTCATTGAATAAATGAGTGAAGGAATGAAGTGCTTCTAAACCTGCCACATATATTGCAAACCTAAGGACTACTTTGTATTCATACAAAGTCTGATTATAAGATGATGAGATTGACTTCTTAAAGCAGTTAAGAACTGGACATTGGGGGCTAGAGCGGTGGCTCGGCAGTTACGGTGCTTACCTGGCAAGCAGGAGTACACGAGTTCAAACCCCAGCATCCATGTACACAGCTAAGCTCTCCCCACAGCCCTGGGCCATTAGCATGGCAGGCATTACCAAATTTATTTAAGAGATGACCTCTCTAAGTCACAGAATCCTCATGAATTGGAGGAACAATAACATCTGCTGTGGGAGAACTGAGATGGTCAAGACTGAACAAACTTGCAAAAAATGTCGAGTGCTGTACAAACCAAAGTACACGTTACGATGCCTCATCGCATTTGGGAGGCGACTTTCAGGGTGGAAGGTGGGAACTGTTCATATCTTCCAACTTAAAGAGCTATGCTGGAAGTAGGGAAAAGATACTTCATCACTTCAGAACAATGCCCCATATCTCTACCTACTGAACATAAACAATAATAAAACTATTATATCTCACAAGTAATTATTTGCAATGAAGCCACACAGGACGGTGTGCACATTTAGGTGAAAACAGGAAGTATGTAGCAAGGCCTGGTTAGTGTATTTATTTCAAGCTTAGTCATGCAGCACAACCATATGCTCATAAAAAACTATTACTCAAGCAAAACTATTTTTGAGACTGCAAAATGTCAAAAAATTTAAAGGGAATCAATTAATATATTCTTAGTAGTGTAATAGTAGACAGAAAGCTCCAATAGATAGCAAAATGACAAAGCATAAAACCTGTATATGAGGCAGCCCCAGATCCCGAAGATGAGAAATCTATATTGTAAAAATATGATTGGTTAAAAAACAAGAGCAACATGGGCATTATAAAACAGACGCTGAAAAGTTAAACCTTGTGCTAGGTAAGTGGTTTAGCAACAACAGGAAAATCCCAAATTCAGATCCAAATTACATGACTCTTTGGTAACTTGTACAAGTCTTATGGATTAAATATAAAATGGCCCCAGATTTTGTGAAAATTGTCAGAACCACCACACATAAATGACCAAACACCCCAGACCCATGCAACAGGCATCTAAGAAGAGCCAGCTTCCCATTGCCAAAAGAGGCCTGGTGAAGTTACCAAAATTTCCTGTTTTTAATAAAACATTTATTTGTTTTACAGCCGACTTAATTGGGACCAAGACCAGAGAATCCAAGTTAATTTAGTCTGCGGCTATGTGAGCAAAGGCTTGTAGTTAATGGCACATTGTGTTATTCAAAGCATGGCTTATTTCTTCTGGGGTCAGGATGACAGCTCAGTGCAATTTTGAGACTAACAGACTGTTTGCAGGCCTACAGTGAGAAGGTCTTAAGAGACAGGCTGAAACTGCTCCAAACCATTTCAGAAGGGAGCAAGGCACCTGTTCAAATTGTTGAACGAAATCCTTACACCAATATTTCTTAAATAAGTATCTTCAGATACTAATTGATGGCTTCCTACTACAAATAAGGATTTAGGTTACTTTTACCCTCCCCTCATACAGTTATAGCAAGATTTCAAGTTCCTCAACTGGTTCTCTTTGTGACTGAGTCTGTAGTTGTTGCTCACTCCATAACAAGAAGGTTCTCGCACTCCTACCTTCACCTCCATCCCCTTCCTCCTTTCATTTCTAACCTCCCTCTTCTGTCCTTTTACATTGTAATGGGTGATGATATTTACACTCCGTTCGGAGCTGGGGCTATGGATTTTATTTAAAAAAAAAAAAAAAAGAAAGTAAAGAAAAGAAAAAATCAGCCAGGCATGGTGGCACACATCTGTAATCCCAGCAACTCGGGAGACTGAGACAGGAAGATCACAAGTTCAAGGCCAGCTTCACTAATTTAGTGAGGCCCTAAGCAACTTAGAGTCTCAAAATAAAAAGTAAAGAAAGGGCTGGGGATGTAGTTCAGTGGTTAAGTGCCCCTGAGTTAAATCCTCATTAACAATAAATAAATAAATAAGAAAATAAATAGTGCTTACATTACATTATATATTATGCATATATTTCATGTATAACAAACATAGGTATACAATATATATGTCTGTGTATATATTATCATATAAATAGTGTTCTCTGCAGAGAAAAGCAAAGGATGGAATTCCATTTCTTCATTTCAGCTCTAGTGGTCTCTGTGCCACTCAGCAAAGAATATTCAGATGGAACTTCTACCATTGGCTTAAAATGATGCCACACGTGGTTTCTCATTTGAACTGTATCCTTTTTGTTCCTCTCTCTGTGGTGTTTTGGGGAGGATTTATAATTTCCTATCTATTCAGTTCTTGAGTTAGGCCACTGATATCTTCTTTGCCATTTTCCGAATATCTTCCAGATTCTTACTCATGGTATTAGTTAGATTAACAATATTTTTTTTAAACAGGCATGGTGGTGCACACCTGTAATCTCAGCCACCAGAGAGATTGAGGCAAAAGGATCACAAGTTCAAGGCAAGCCTGGGCAACTGAGGGAGACCTTGTCTCAAAATAAAAACTAAAAGGGTCTGGAGATGCAGCTCAAAGGTAGAACCCCCCTAGGTTCACTCACTGGGACTCTCTCCCATCCCCCTAAAAAACAGATAGAATCCTATCTTAAGCAAGATGAGGATGATAAAAAAAATGTGAGTTTCCCAAGACAGAATTTTGTGCCAACTTTTCTCACTTTCCTCAACGTGTTTAATATATTGGCAATTATGAGATTTTTTGTTTTGGTAACAAAAAACAAACTTCTGGTATTGATGTGTCAGCTCTGGTCTTCTCCGCTTAAGATCTTAGCTTCTTTCCCTCATTACCCACTACCATTTCTGGCACACGCACAGAACCATTGTGCCAGGTACAGGTCAGCAGTGCTTAAGCACAGAAAACAGCAAAAGGAGAAATGTATTGGTTCAACGCCTGCTACAGAGAAAACTAAGCACACAGAGCTTAGGGCCCGGAGATCACATGCTTCACTGGCATTTGACCTCATCTTGCTCTTACCAAGAGAATCAGTTGAGAAGGGAATATTATTTTGTATTTGGGGGGACTTACGTCAATGCCTCTCTGAAAATCAGGGGTTGGCACTCTGTACTGAGAATTAAAACTTTATAAGACAGCTATGGACAGAAGGGCTTAGGTGGGAATAAGCAAGCTGTTTAAACCATTTGTTGCTTGGATTATTAGTGATTCTGTCGGCCGCTGCCAAAGCCACTGGCCTGGTTCACTAAGCTCATCACATTTGGCTTTTTTGACCAGGTGGCTTCCCCAATTCATTCTTCCTCTACAAGTTTTGTATTCCTATCTTGTTCCAGATCTGCTGAGTAACTTACCTTCTACTTCCCCACCAGAGGCAGCAATTTTAGAAAGGTATAGATACGTCGTCCCAACTACATCATTTTTGGTGAGACGGTCCCTGTGTAAAAGAACAGGTTAAGGCCTGTGCCTGTGAAAACATGCCTTCATTTCAACAATTAACAGGATACCAATACATACCCACATTAAGGAGTAATTAGAGACTGAAAATATTTTTTAAAATAAAAGATAGCCCTGGAAAATACCCAAAATCTCAGAAATCATCAAAACTCCACATCTTCATCATTTGCCCAAGTTTTTAATGCAGTAAACCTGGGTTAGGGACCAAGAGTATACATGACAATAAGTAGATTCCAATTTATTCTGATGCAGATGAATCTCTAACCACCCTTGAGAAACACTGATGTAGTTGGACAATTCATTCAGCAGCTATGAAAGTAAGATTTTACAGAAAGGTCAAGGAATTTTTCTATGGCCACGCTTAATACCATTGTCATAAAATGAATTGATGGATTATAGCCATATTACATTAGGAGTATAATATACTCATATTACATAAAATAGCTCTAAATATCTCATTTGACCATGTCTATACTAATAATGATAATGACTTAAGAATTACAACAACAATAACAAAAAAAGAATTACAACGAGGGGGCTGTAGCGATAGTCCAGTGGTTAGAGTGCTTGCCTGGCATGTGCAAGGAGCCGGGTTCAAACTCCAGCACCACTTACACAACAAAGTGTCAGAGAAACAAAGGCCAGATGAAAAATTAAATAAAATTGATTCTCTTTCTCTCTGTCTCTCAAAAAAAATTTACAATGGGCTATATCTAAGGGAACATCAGGAAGAAAAATTCTCTTCTAATTCAACTCAAATCTAATAAGCACTTACTATGTGATAAGATGCTATTTCTCTGAGTGTAGTTGCTTGCCTAAAACCTAAATCTCACCTATGTCTTGGGGACAAATTTGCCCAGGCTCTCTATAAGTAATAAAGCATTATACCTTCCTGTGGATATTTTAGAAAGCCTGTGAGCATAACCCAGGAGAGGGTCTCAGGCTGGGCACATATTATAAATAGTCTGTTTGCTTCAGTCCTCTTATTTCATTCCGGAGTGTTGTGTCCACTCTGAACTCTAAGGCCCCATGGGAGAGAGCAAAGTCAGTATTTTGGGGAAAGATTATAACACAGTATAATAGATTATAGGAAGTGACTAAGTATAATTTGCTTGATAAAAATATTATTTATGGGTATTAAATCATATGCATGGGCTTTGAATATTTTTTGTTCATTCAAGTGGGTCTAGACCACATTTGAGGACCTAAGATCTGGCTCCAAGTAGTCCCCAGTTAAACAGGGTCTTTCTGTTCATTGTAATTTATACCAATTGCTTTGGAGAGGGGCAGCACAGGTCAGATGAAAACCCAATTTGTAGCAACCACAGGTAACTCTGGGAAGGCTCAATTGGCAATCAGTCCACTGCAGAGTCCACAGACAGAGTGGTCATCTGAGCTATGCAGGGTTTAAACCCATACTCCCTGGAGCACCTTCAGTGTATGGCCTGAGGCATCCTTAAACTTCCTTACACTAAGGAAGGGAGCATTCTTGTCCTGAAGGCTAAGCCTTTTCTATAATCTTTTTCTTTCTTTCTTTCTTTTTTTTTTAGAAGAAAACTCTGTTCCAGGAGCAGTTTTTTGGAAGGAACTAGTTTCTTCCTATGAAAGGAAAGCAAATATTCCCAGAAGTACGAGTTAGACCATCTACCATAAGCTCCACAATATCCCAATGTTTAATTCTTTACTGTTGAATTAAGCACAAGTCCATTTTCAACTCACCAATCATATACTGTTAGTTTTATTTTTTCACACATTGAAGGGAACTGTTAAAAATGAAACATAAAAAGGGTAATTATTTCTCCATTTATTCAGTAACTAGTAAATAGTCTTACTTTTTCTGAAAGAAAAGAAAGTCAAACCTTGATCTGAAGATTGACGACTTGATTCCACTCAGGGTTTGCATTTTTCTCAATTATATTTGTGCAAACCTGTAAAAAAATCACCCAAACAAAACTGTAGGTATTCAGGTTTCTAATTGCTAAAAGTTAATAATATATCTACACTGGATTATGACATTAGCAGTTTACGTCTTAGGTACACACTTAGTGACCTGATTAAACTGAAGACATTTCCCCTCCATAGTGATAGGGATCTAATCCAGGGCCTTATACATGCAAAGTATGCTCTCTACCACTAATCTATACCACCAGCCCCTAAACTTTATTTTTCTTATAATGATTTGGTAAAACGTCACATGGATTTAATATGATTTTTGCTTCTGTGCACTAAAAGCTTGTTTTTATCCATGTCTTCAATTTGTTTTTAATTGCCTGATGTCTAATATTAGATTTAACAAAACAAAGAGAGGGTTAAAGTTTTTGGAGCATTTATCATACACTGTCTGATAAGCACACATCATTAACACATCCAAACAGATCTTTGGAACCTGCCCACAGCCTCCTCCCTACCCCCAGATTCCCCCAACCCGGTGTTTCCATCTCTGTTCACTTAGTTGTTGGGCTTAGAACCAGAGTCAGCACATCCTTCTCCCCTGTGCGTGTCCTATCCAGTCCAGTGGTAAATGCTGTCGCTTGCATCTTCATGTACATCCAGAAATATTTCTCCCTTAGACACTTGCAGCTGGCTTGTATCTGAATCCCCACTTCCTGTCTTGCCTTCAGCTTTGACATCACTCCACTGTGTAATATTTTCAGTGAGCTCTCAAAGTGCATTTAGAATAGCATCCAGAACACTCTTTGGCTGATAAAGCACTACCTGCCCTACCCCTCACATCTTTCTGACCTCTTATTTTCCCCTTTCTTGTTCTCTTCTCCAGCCACACATGCATTCCATCATTGCAAACAGTTTCTCCTTGGCCCCTTCCATTACTCTTCTCTCTGTCTGGAAGCCCCTGCTCCCCAGATCTCTGCCTGTCCAGGAGTCTGCTCAAATTTCACTTCCTGAAAGGTGTCCCACTTGCTGACTGCACCAATGCCCTTCCCCCACACCAATCACATCTCATCACCTCTGTGTATGTGTGTGTGTGTATGTTTAGTACTAGGGATTGAACCTACCTTCCCAGCACTTTTTATTTATTTTGAGACTGGGTCTGCCAAGTTTCTGAGGGTCTTGCTAAGTTGCTGAGCCTGGCTTTGAACTTGCAATCCTCCTGCCTCAGCCTCCTGAGTCACTATGATCACAGGTGCGCACTGCAACCACTCTCAGCTCTAAATTCATGTTAATGCTATTCTGAAGGGACCTTTGGGAAATAATTGTGATTGGATGAGGCCATGAGTGTGAGGCCCCCCTGAGGTCCCCATGGTGGTACTAGTGACTTTATTAGAAGATGAAGAGAGATCTGAGCTAGCACACTTGCTCTGTCTTGCCATGTGATGTTCCCCATCCCTGTGATAGAGCAGGACCCTCACCAGATGCCAAGTGGTGCCACACTCTTGAACTTCTCAGTCCCCAGAACCATGAGCCAAATAAACTTATATTCTTTAGAAATGACCCAATCTCAGATATTTCATTATAGCAACAGAAAACAGACTGAGTCCATCTCTTTCTTCTAGGCTCCATGAGAACAATGGTTACCTTGTGTACTCATTTCCACATCTTCAGATCATGGGACAGTATCTGGTATTTAGTAGGTTCACAGTAATTACTTCTCAAATTAATTAACCTCTCAAAAAAATCCCATGAGGATTGTTACCCACACTTCAGTAAACTGAAGCTACGAGGCTAACAAATGTTCCCACCTGCATCTGGAATGGGGTGAAGCCTGAATTTAGGTCATACTTCATCTCACCCTAAGAGATAAGGGCTTTCCCCCCACTCTCTCAACGACGCCCCTAGGAAATAACATTAAGTCACGACTGTGACTTTCATTGACAAAGGGCTGAAACACATAAAAGATGCTAGTTCTTTATGCCTGTAAACTGTCCAAGGTATGACATACTATGGAATAAAATCTTCCCATCTTTGACAATGTGGTGGCTACAAGTTTCCCTACACCAAAAGTTTCCTAGCTTTTTCCAGAAGACTAGGATGGGGCTTCCCTGCATAACTCTCCGGTTTCAGCTGCTTTTGGGAGCATATCAGGGAGAAATGTGGCAGAAGTGGGCAGCTGGGAATTGGAGGGCTATTCCCTACCACATTTACCAGCTATGGCTGTGGTTGACTTGGAAGCTTGCCTAAGATGACGATAATGCTTGGACCCAGGAAATAATTTCAATAATTCCATAATAGCTTTCACTACGCTAATATTTCAAAAGACTGAATTTTCTAATTTGAGTCCTGCATGTTCTCCACACCAAAATAAAGCTATGGAGAATTCTGGTGAGTTCTGATTCAGATAACCTGTGTTCCTGAAGAGCAGCCCACTCCTCAGGGAGCTCTTGTAACAAAGAATAAGCAGGAATTCATTCCAAAGAAAGCCCTGGGCTTTAAATGCTCACTCAGGGAGGAGGGGTCCATGTTTAGATCACATACAAACCTTTTTTCCAGCAAAGGAAACTTCTACAAAAGGGTCCACAAGGTTTTTCTTATCTGCAGTGCCACCAAATATTTCCTTTACCGTCTGTGAGAAGGCATCATCCACTGGCAAGTAATATGTCACACAACAGAAATTAAATTTGATTTTCTTAAAAGAATGGAAATTATTCAGCAAAATTAAAAAATTTCTCTTATACATGAAAGCAGGTGCAACAGGAATTGTTCCCTGGGGTGGTGAACGCTGGTGGCTGAGCTCCCTTATATCCCATTTGAGAGAAAGAGGAAATTCTTCTCTCTGCAAAGTTTTAAAGTCAGCAGGAGCATATTGAAAAATAATCCCATAAATTATGATGTTGATAATTGATCATTTGTGGAAAAAGGAAAATTTTTAAAAGTTCAGTTAGTCAGAATAAGAGGCAATTATCAAACTTAGGCCAGGTTTCAATTTGGAAAAGGTGCTTCAGGTCAAAAGTATATAGGTCCAGTTCTGACTATATAGAGAAATTAAAGAAGATTTGGCATAATCATAAATAACACAATTGTAATACATTGAATCAGCTACAAACAGATCTCTCTGCTTTAACAAATGCAAAAGAGCAGAGATTGACTAAACAGGTCAGTGTAGAAGGTGTAGTGTGAAGTTTAATTTACTTTATTTAAGATATTTTTAGGGAAAGGATTTCCAGCAGAAGAGATCCATGGCCACTGCTGTGGGTGTTGCCTCCAGTGGACCTGGAAAAGGGCCCCATGTCCCTGAGCTCAGCACAAAGCAGACGGGCTGGGCAAGGCAGGTAGGATGCTGACCACCAGGGGTGACAGGAGAGGCTGAATTGCTTTCTATTAGAGCAATTGCTGTAAACCATTCTCTTAAATGTGCCCAAACTCTTGCTGTTTCGCATATGTTTATATGTCATAATGCAATGGGAGCAGACTTCCAGTTATCGGGACTTTATAACCCTTTGCTCAGCTATTTTTAATAGTCCAAATAGCAAATACATTTACTTGATTATAACATTCATGTTTCATTTGGGATGAAGGGGGTTAGAAGTGCTGACTGCTCACCCTAGAAGAAGTCAGAACACTGAAGGAATAAGAGATAGAGCAGAGACGACCAAGCGCAGGTACTCAGCAAGGACCATGGATCAGCAGCACTGGCTGCCCCAGGAGCCTGCTCAGGAAGCTTTCAGTGGGGCCAGATGAGTGAAAATAAGCCCGTGAAGAACCCTTCAGAAGAAAAACCTATGGCAGGGAGCACCACTCAGTACTCAGGGTATGATTTTAACACATCTCACTATGCACATAGCTGAGAGATCAGGGAAAGAGTAAATCCATACGTACTCTGAGGGATATCCTCAGCTCGGTAGATTTTCAGCAGGAAGGTCACCCACCGAAGGGCGATGCCAGCAGGGAGTAACAAATTGCTCTCCACATCGTCACTGTCATTATCACGATCTTGTTTCTCAGGCTATTGGAGGCACATGATTAAATTACACATACAGGAATCGCAGTGCTTCTACAAAGCCAAACTGGTGCTCGTAAAACGAACTCAATCAGAATTTCCATTAGGATTTCCTACTCTGGGGGCGTAAGAGCTCAGCCATCCATTTTCCTTCAACCTATAAACTGTTCTATAAAAGCAATGCTTACATGTTTGTGTCCTTTTGTAGTCTTCTGAGCACCAAATAGTAAAGTGTGTGTGTGCGCATATGCGTGCATGTGTGTGTGTGTTTGTGTGTGTTCTTCTAGTTCCTCTCTGGCACTTACAGTTCCCCAGGTTGCTGCCCTGTTTCCCAGAATCATCACAATCCCTTTAGATAGCATTACTTGATTCAACAAGTAAGTCATGCTCTGTAGACAAAACCAGTCTTTCTAAAGATGGAAGGAAGTTATAAAAACACATAGGTCTTTCTTGAATTAAACACTCACTCACAGACCCAGGAAGGGGTCTAAAACAGGAAGGGGTCTAAGTAAGCTAGAATGATAGTCCACAATAAAGGAAAGACCAGCTTCTCAAGAATGGAGGAACCAGAGTTGGGAGGGTGACCAACTGGAGCCAACCACTGGAACCTGCTTGCTTAATTCTTGATCCTTTTTTTCATGAAAAGAATAAAAGGCAGAGAATTTAGGGACTCACGGGAGGCTCATCTCCAGTTCCCAGGACAAACATGCTGACTTTCATGTAGCCTTTAGCACCTGAGCTGGCATCTTCAGGGTCATTGAGAAGAAGCCATTTCCTCAGGACAGCATGACCTAAAACAAAGGATCAAAAGGCCAGGATGCTCTAAGAGGCTGATAGATCTGTGATTTTGTCTTTTATAAGACCAGCCAGTACTTCCTTGGAGACTTTATCAGGACACGCTAAGTTCCCCAGATGAGCCTGTACCCACCGTCCTTGTTCTGTGCTCTCTTTACCCTTGTTCCCAACCCCCTATCCTGGATTTGACTCAAGTAAGACTCTCTGAGCTCTATTAACTGGTTTGATAATTTGATCTTGATAAGATCAAGATTACAAAACAGAGAAATTCCCTATTTATGAATTTATTTCCTCTAAACATCCTCTCCCAATAAGAAAACAGAATTTTTTTTTTATTTCTTTGGTTTTGATTTCTTGATCTCTAAAATTTTCTTGATCCTTAGAATCTCCTTCACAGTCAGGAGGAATGAACTTGTGACTTCAGATTGATGGGGAGAACACTACTTACCAGGTTCATCATAAACGAATCCAACATCAATCTAGGAAAAAATAATTTAAAGTATTTTAAGTAGATTTTAAACATCTAGTCACTTTAAAGAAACTATTCATTACATTTAATGTATTATTTAACATATTAAATATAATATTTGCTCTTGACTAGACTTAAATTTCCTTGAGACCCAGTATTTCCATCTCACCCTCTTTGCATCCTCCATGCCTGATGTGCGGCACATAGAAGACCCTCAATCACCATTGAACAAATGAACTAGTCTTAGAGCTGAAAGGGACCAGGAAAGTAGGATCCCAGTTTGCCTGAGACTTTCCTAGTTTTAGCACTGATGGTCCTATGCACTCTGGGATCATCAATCACCCTACAGGAATTTATCTAGCCCAATTTCTTGTCCAGTCCTCCTCCAACCAACTCTAAGGCTGTGCTGGGTGCTTTACCTGTACTATATAATTGAATCTTCATAATAATCTTATTTTACTAATGATGAAACTAAAGATCAGAGAGAACAAGGGCCGCCAGAACACTTGGGTACTAGGTGGCAGACCCTAACCCTGCAGAATGAACACAGATCTGCCTGACCCACATCGTCCTGTAGGACTTCAGTGACCAAAGCGGGTTTTTTCTTGAGCAGCAGCCCGTTCCCCGTAGAGTTGCTGAGAAGGAGCCAACCAGTCGATTGTGTGTGTGTGTGTGTGTGTGTGTGTGTGTTTTAAAAGAGAGAGACAGTTTTAAAGAGAGAGAGAGAGAGAGAGAATCAATTTTATTTAGTTTTTCATGTGGCTTTCATCGCTCCGAGTCTTCATTGTGTACGTGGTGCTGGAGTTTGAACTCGACTCGCGCATGACAGGCAAACACTGTAACCTCTGAGCCACCGCTTCAGCCCCTCTATTTGTCTTTTAATTCCAGAGATTCTTGGAAATCATGCTAATTCTCTTAGCTGGTTTAGCTTTCCTTCCACACTTCAGATTCATGACAAATGGTTTTGTAGATGGGGCTCTGGGGCCTCTGCTAAGGGGACTTTCTAGTGTCAAGCTGCCTTCCCTTCAAAGTGGTGGATTTGCTTCCATCCACAGACAAGGCTGGCTGGGACCCTGATGTGGCAGCTTCAGAGCCTCTTGCTTTGGGGCACTGCTAATTGTTATACCTCAGAACCAGGCCAGGCAGCCCTCAGCAAGGATCAGGCTGTCGATCCCTTATGCATAGCCCTAAGATGTCACAGGATGGGCCCTTTGAGAACTGGCTGGGAATCAGACTCACTATTATGAAAGTTCTCATTTTTATGTAAGTTGAACGAAGCAAACTATTGTAACTCACCTTAAATTCCCCCATCAGACAATCTGCCCGCAAAGAATGGGAATTGTAAACCTGGAAGAGAAGAGAGGTGGAAAGCTGATGGCCTTCGCCCCGCAGTTAGTGAGCAGTGCTGTCCCTCTCCCTGTACCCCTTACCCGGATGCTGATGATCTCATCCATCAACTCACAAGGGGTTATGTGGACATTGTAGAAAAATAACTGTCAAAACAACAGAAAGCATGTTTAAACGTTAGCAGGATGCTAGAGTGTTGGGAGCTCTTAAAAAAGCACATTCAAAATTAGGTTTGACCATGTGAATTACACTGCAGGGCCTTAGAAAAGGCTCTGAAATTTAGGCTTCAAGGTAAAACCCCTTCTGCATGTTAGAAAAAAGAAAAAGGATAAGTGATAAATATAGCATTTGTTTAATTAAATAAAATTGTCTGTTTGGGATCAGATATTTGTTAGACAAATGAAGTGAAGATGTGAAGTTATTTCATGTTGCCGTTGTCACTAGAATGGGTGCTCAGGGCTGGCATGGCCTGGAGTGTTCATGTCATTCAGTCACATTTTTAGTTCTATCATCTTTGTCAAGTGTCTCCAATTTTATTCTAACAAAGCTCCTTTGAAGAAAACTTTGCCCATTTGATTATGTTAATACCTGCCTACCAATACTGACCACGTTTTAACTCACTGCAACAGCTAAATTTAAAAAGGTTGATTCTTGGGAGATTATTAGGTATATAAAGGTTGCACCATGTCAGCCCAATAAATCCCATTTATTCAAGTTGAGGCATTTTTCTCCAACATCAGATTTATAAATATTTCAAATCTACAGGAAAGCTGAGCAAATGGTAAGCCCCATCTTAGAACCCTTTCCCTATGTTTACCAATTGTCACCGTTTTGGGTCATTGCTGTATATTTTGTTCTTCTCTTTCTCTCTCTTCCTCTGTCTGGTACCAGGGATTGAACCCAGGGGTGCTTAACCACTGAGCCACATCCTCAGCCCTTTTTATTCTTTATTTTCAGACAGGGTCTCACTAAGTTGCTGAGGCTGCCTTGAACTTGATATCCTCCTGCCTCAGCCTCCTGAGCCACTGGAATTACAGATGTTTGCCACCACACTCAGCTCGCTCTCTGTCTTTTTTAACTGAACTATTTTAAAGAAAGTTCTAGATATTATGACATTCTACCCCTTCTAAATACATTTGCAAGGACCTCCTAAGAGCAAGAACATCCTCCTACGTAATCCCAATACTGTTATTACCCCTAAGAAATTTAACATCTTATATATAGACAATTTTCAAATTTTTCCATTTATGCCAGAAAAAATTTTTTCAGCTTTTTTTTTAAATCTAGGACCCATGCCAAGTCTATGCATTGTGTTTGCTTGCTGTGTCTTCAGTTTACTTTGATCTAAAACAGTACTATTGCATTGTTTGTTTTCTTGATTTTCTCGGTAGAGACTAGTTGTTTTGCACAACCCCCACAGTCTGGATCTATGTGAAGGCTTCCTCACTGATGCATGTCAGCCATGTGGCAAGACATGACATAGATGATGGTGACTCCTCACATCATAGCAAGATACCCATGTCATCTCTTCCCATTATTGCTGATACCAAGTTTAAGTAGTTGATTAGGAAGATAAATTTTTAGTAAAATTATCTTTTTGATTTACAAATTTACAAATTTAGGGGCCCCATAATTTGATTCTCCCCTTTTGCCAAGAGATTTAATAAAAGAATCATTGAAATGAGGACTCTGAGGAAGGTGGGCCTTCTTCCTGCGCTCTTGAGAGTACAGTGGGACAAACTTGAAGCCTGCATTGTGAATGCCTTCACTGAGAGGTCTCCAGCTTCAGGCCCCAGTCCTCGGGTGGCCTGCCGTCCCGGTCTGTCCACTGAGCGGAACCTCCCCAGCCTCCCAGGAAGTCCATTTTCAGTGCTGCTTCTCAGTGCGGCCCCAACCTTCCCCGTGAGCTTTTTCTCAGGTTGGCTGGTTGCTGCACTTGCTTCATCTAAGGAAGACAAATTGAGGTGGGAAGAAAACAGGTCCTCCTGTGAAGATTGAACAAAGGATAAGGGACAGGGACACCGGACAGAAAAAATGGGTTTCTTTTGTGAATGGAGGTAGGAAAAGAGCAAAAGCTGGAGCTGGACTGAGATTGGAAGCTATAGAGCAGGAAGCTAGCGATAGCAAGGCCTGGGCTCAGAGAACACAGCATGAGACCCAGCACTGGGAAGTCTCAGAAGTATGTCCCCTAAGCAGAGTGAGGCTGGACCCTGAGCAATTCCCCAGACTCATTGCTTGCGCTCACAGCCCAGTCATGGAGCTTTGTGGCATTCGCAATGACTATCGAGGTACTAAGTATTTTCACAGAAGAAAGCGGTCAACTGAACCAGGCCACATATCATTATAGGGAATAAAAACCCTATTTGCTCATAATTGCTTTGCTTTAACATATATTATTTTTATAGCCAAGGAAGTTTTGACACTTCTAAAATATTGGATTATTTAATTACACAGAGTCATCTCTTCATCACATGCTCTATCATTGGGGTAAAGGTGCTATAAAAACACCAGAAAGACATGGGCTGCTCTGAGAAGCAATGTTGAAGCCCACCAGGTGACACAAGGCCGGTGGTTCTTAACTCTGTGTGTTTAATAGTGGACCTCTGTCTTGTCTTTATCCACTGCCTGCTCATGTGTCCCCGGCCCCTTCCTGTGGACAGGGCAGAGGTGGTAAGACACAGAGAGTCAGGCTCCTTGAGCAAGTGCATGCATTCTCTGCCCACTTACCTCATCAAAAAATGGATTGTTCCCTCTCTTGATTCTTGTTCGGTGTGTCTGGCCACAGACATGGACTTTGACCACAGGCCTTATGTTGTTGCCACTTAACTGTCGGCCTTCAATCACTCTAACTCGGATCTGCAGCACAAAAGGGGTGTTGTTACCGATCCTTCCCCAGTGTGTGGTGTAGGAGAATCCTCAGGGGTTGTTTCTGCTCTTTGGTCTGTAAGGATGACTGAAATCAGGACAGGGCAGCTTTGCAATGTCCTGGTCTCATGCACTGGGCAGGGCCCCGCCTTGATCATTCCCAAGATGGGTACTGGGGTTGGGTTGCAGAAACCCAGAACAATTTTGGAGGTTGAGAGTGTTCTAGGTTGGCCTGGGAAAGGTTGGACATGGCTGAGGTCACTGCTCAGACTCCAGTGCCTTACCTGGTCATCCTGGGCCCTGGTGATGTACTCCACAGCTCTCTCCCAAGTCTGAGGCAGTGCTCAGAGCTATGAAACACATGTGTTTCTATTCTATGATTAGCTCTTGCCTACCTCCAAAGGAAAATAAAGTTCTAATTTTATTCCTGGAAAGAACCTCATCTGGCTTGATTAAACCTACTCCTGCATGCAGAAGAAAGATGGGGCTCACACCCCAAAATTTATTATTTATTTATTTTTGCCTTATTGAGGATTGAACCCAGGGCCTTGCACATGCTAAGCAAGCACTCTACCACTGCATTACACCTCCAGCCCCTTTTTATTTTATTTTGAGACAGGGTCTTTCTAAATTGCCAGGCTGGCTTTGAACTTGCAATCCTCCTACCTCATCCTGCTGAGAAACTGGGTTTTATAGGCAAGTGCCATTGTGCCTAGCCCTGACATCCTTTTTTACCAGATGAATCACTGCCCATAGAAATAGGTCTATCACAGCATCACTGCAATTGCTGGAACATGGGACACTGGGTGACTGAACAAGGCTGCAGAGCACCTGGGCTGCTTCTACCTGGAAGTCCTGTGGCTTGTTGGACAGCATCCGCCGGCTGCTCTTTCCTTTGGTGAGCCTCCGAGCAAGCTGGGCTTCTGAAACCACCCCGGCTGGCCCCCGGGGACCAGGGACCCTGACTGTACCATCCAACCTGTCTTCATCACCTGTGTCTTCTTCCTCTTCTCCTGAAATATCAAAAGAGAACCCATTTAGTCCTTGGCCTGGAAATATCTGAACACTCACTTCCTGGACAGGGAGAATTCTGCCTGCTGTTAGGTTTTCAGTGTCTGTAAGGTGGAAGGAGAAGGAGATGCTCTTGGTGACACTGACTTGAGGCTGAGAGACAGTTTTTTTAGGAAAAAGTGCTCACGGTGCATCAGGACACTCATTCAGGTGGCTTTAAAGAGACCAAGTGAAAGTCAGATATCCCAGAAATAGCAAGAGGAGGGTGGACGTGGCAGGAATCACTGGCTCATTTGTTGGCTCATAGATGGTGCCTGCTCCCACCTACAATCTTACCTGGTGGAGGAGGCAAAGAAGCTCCCTTGGGCCTATTTCATAGGAGCACTCCCACTCGTGAGGGCTCCACACTCATGACCTAATCACCTCCCAAAAGGCCCTATTGCTTTGGGGGTTAAGATTGCAACACATCAGTTGGGAGTGGAGGGGATACAAACACTCAGATCACAGCAGATGGGAGGAGAGATTTTCTAGAGAACACTTCCTGGGAAGAGGCAATGTGGGGACTTGGGAAAGCTGGAACAGTCAGCAAAGAGCATAGAGTAGGGGAAGTGGGGTGCAGAGGGAGGAGAGGTGACCAGGAGGAAAGAGTCCACCCAAATGTGCTGCTTCACAGCCGAGCCCAGGGGGACCCTCTTCCCCTCCGTACGCTCATTCATGCTTAGACTGTCATCCCCTGGCTCCTGTTCTCCAAAGGTCAGCTGTGACCTCTTCTCACTCAGCTCAGGGTCCTTCTCTGTCTCATGCTTCGTCTTCCAGGGCATTGGACTCTGGGCCACACACTCTGCTCTCACTCCCCTGACTCCTCTTGGGCTTCCGTGGACCCCTCTTTCTGTCTCCTGACCAATGCATGTGACTCCTCTCTCTGCCTTCTGCTCCTTGACTCAATACTCTCTGGATCCCCCACTTCACACTTCCTTCAGAGCTCCAGCACCCCGCATGATGCCAGCTGAGAAGGAACCTTAGAAATCCTCAGTTCAACCAACCCCTTATCTCATTTTACAGATGGAAAAGCTGGGATCCATGAAGCTGAAGTGCGTGTCTATGGAAGTTATTGAGAGTGGAGCTAAACCCAGGACTTAAAACTAGGTTTCAACCCAGGCTGCAGGTGAGGGAGGTGATGTCCTCCTAGTGCCCCAACATCCTTGTCAGCATATCAGGGAGACCCCACAGATGCCAAAGATGGGGAACAGCTCCCTTTGTCCTGTGCAATATGATCTAGCTGTGGCTCCTGCTCTTCCCTATTCTGGAAGGGACTTCAAAAAGGTTTGCCTGCGGCCTGGATCCAAGTTCTCAGAAAGGCCTTCCTCCTGGTCTCCAAAGGCAAGTTCCTTTCCTCCCTTAAGACTCAGATGAGATGGACTGTCTTTCATTAGGCCTTGCACTATCACACCATCTCTGTCTCTGTGCATGCTGTTGTTCTGGTCCTCAAACCAGAGTCTTGTTCCTACTTATTAAACCACACTCCTCCCTGTCTCCCAAGAACTCTTCAGAAGCAAGGACTTGACCTTTCCTTCTTTTGGTAACCCAGGCCTTGCCCAAATCTTGGTAGAAGGAAGGGCCTTGATAGATGTGAAATAGAGGGCAGGGGGTAGATTGGACCCCTGTGCATGCCTTCTGGAATTCTTCAACAGTTTGGCAAAACTACTACACCATTCTCAGGAAGAAGAACCAAAAGAGCTGAAGGGTGCTCTCAGCCTCAGGGGAGCACAGAGGGTCAGCACCTCTTCTGTAAACCTGTTTCAGACTGAGCAGTAGGCAAGGCCAGTGGCTTTTAATTTCCTCCACACAACTAAGACTAACTTCCCCTGATCATCATGAGTCCAAGTGGGACTTCCTCCTCGCAGCCAGCCTTCCCCTTGCAGTTGGTGATTGATTGGGAAACAAAGAAGAGAAAGGGAGGGGCAACTCCTGCCCCTGGGCAGGCTGGACTCTGGATGTGCACTCAGTAAGCTCCTGATGGAGGCTCTAGAAACAGACTGTTGATAATGAAGATCCCACTGCCTCTGGAATCACCTTCTGCCATTCAGACTTCAGGCTGAAGGGATGGTTCAGAAGAGACCAGCCTAAGCCACAGCGACGGCCTCATAGCAGAGGAATATTTAGGCAGGAAATCTCTTTATGCAGGAAAAGCTGCGCATGATTAAACAATGCTATACTAAGTGTTCCACAAAGAATAAGGGGGCCCTAAGGCCCCGTGGAACACACCTTTCTGTGTAAGCTGGCTGTGCCGGCATGCCCGATTCCAGAGACTAGGCATGAGTCTGACCACAGCCGGTGGATCTACAAAGAATGACTCATTCATGACCAGAGGGCCACACTAAGCTGGGAACCACTGTCTGAATAAGAAGTTGCTGATTGAAATTGCTTCAGAGGGCAGTCTAATAAAGGACTGGAACTGAGCGGTTTAAAACAATAGAATATTCTCTGAGAGTTTCAAACTCTAGAAGTCCAAACTGGAGGCATTGGTAGGGACACCTGCCCCTGAGCTCCTGTGGATTCTTAGTATGCCTCAGTTTACAACCCTATCTCTCCAATTGCTGCCTCTGTGGTCACATGACTTTTCTTCCCTCTGGGTCTTTGATGTCCTTGCTTTTTCCTATAAGGGCACAGTTATTGGACTTGGGACCTTCCTTAATCTGGTAAACCTATCTTTTTAAAATTTTTTAGTTTTGATTTTGTTTTTTGGTACTGGGGATTGAACCCAGAGGTGCTTAACCCCTGAGCCTCCACCCCAGTCACTTTTTTTTTTTTTTAAATTTTGAGACAGGGTCTTGCTAAGTTGCTGAGGGCCTAAGTTGCTGAGGCTGGCTTTGAACCTGTAATCCACCTGCCTCAGCCTCCTGAGTGCCCGGAATTGCAGGCACCCAGCAGACCTCATCTTAACTGTTACATGTACAAAAACCCTATTTCTGAATGAGGTTATATTCTGAAGTTCCGTGTAGATATGAATTTTCAAAGGACATTATTCAACACACTAGAGATGTCATTACCTGAATCTTTCTAACCTTTCCTGTTTGCTCTATTACTCCAGCCACTCGGGCAGCCCCCCATCTATCACCACACCACCCTCCCTGCCCCCTGCTTCCTTCATGATATCAGTTTCCTCCTAACCCTTGCGAGAGTCGAGGGCCCAACACTGGTCGCTCCCATGTACCTCTCGATCCCATTCCCTCTCTCACTTAATTGTCCTCGCGTGCTCATTCAGCTCTGCGTTGCCTTCACCCCTGCACCCAGGCAACTGAAATTGGCTGAGGACACACACCTTACTGAGGGGTTTTACTTTACTTTTATGATCACAAACTTGAAGTCCACGTTTTTCCAGCTCCAAAGCCTCCATCCTACCTGCATCTGCCTTCTCTCCTGCTGCTATCCTTGTAATATCTATGTTCCCTGACTTGAGGCCACCCATCCATGTTTGCCCAGACCTTGTTTTCTTTTGCTATTCAAGATTTTGTTTTTGCAACACCTGTCTCTGCATCCACTCCTGTTTCCCCCTTTTACTGGGTCACTCCCATCAAAATACAAACAAGTTGTAATACCACTAACAACTCTTTCTCCCTCCACCCTCACCCCATCAAATTCCATTGACTCTGCAGTGCCCCTGTTAACTCGTATTCTCCAATTCCTCACCCCAGATTCTCTCTTGAGCCCCTCTGGTTAGGTCCTTACCTCACCACTCCATGAGAGCTACTCTTCTTAAGGTCACCAAAGGCCATGACATTAGGAAATTCAATGGTTCAATCTCAAGACTCCTCTTCCTCAAACTCTGCACAGCATTTATTCATTTAATCCCTAAAATGCTTTCTGCTCTTGGATTCAGCCTGCTGGAACAAAGCCAGACTGCTTGCCCTGGCTTTTGGAACGAGTAACCACCATGGGAACGTCTTCATCCCATCTGCTTGCTGGCACCTCGGCTTTAATCAGGCCGTTTTAATAGACTCTTAGAACACCAGGGCTGGAAGACACCCTACTTGTGTTTTAACCCAATCTCCTGATGTTCTAACTAAGGAATCTGAGGCTCAGAGAGGTTAAGTGACAGCCTGATAGTGGGACTAAGTCTCAAACTCAAATCTGCTGACTCACTATGATACAGGGTTATCATCATGGTCCTTCTCTAGCTATGACAGGCTCTCCACAGTTCCCTTGTACAAATGCCATCCTGCCTCCCCAACAATTATGAAATCACTGGGTCTCATCCTACCAAGCTCTGACCACGGCCAACACTGACTTGTCCCTTTCCTGAGTGTCTGTAACTCCTTACGTGTCCCTTACTTAGTTACAAGTGATGCTTCACTTAACAGATAGGAATGACTCTCCATCTCAACTCCAGCAGCTCAACAAAACATATCTTCATAATTCCTGAGATGTACTGTCCTGTTTCCTGAAGTTCTGCAGCAATATCCCCAAAAGCTGTTCCTGTGTTCAGTCTCTTGTGACAGTGACACTTTCCTCTACATGGCTTCTGCTTGCCCACTCAGTGCTGAAGAGTTGATGGCCATAGGACATCTTATGCTATAGTCATGTTTGCCTTTGGTATCCCCAACTACACCTTTCCCAATGGGTATCAACCCTCTCCCTCCTCCAGGCTCCCATGCGCTTCTCCTCTCGCACTTCTACCAAGCACAGGAGAGTGGACTCTCAGTCCCCCAGGTGTCACCAGATCTGCAGGCCATCCACTTCCTATTCCCATCTCCTCCATCTGTCTACACCCTGCCAGTGAAGGGAACCTGCTAGAGGCTCCCAGCGAAGGGGGCTCCTAGGAAGGGCAGCAGGGAGGACTGTGTGCCTTGTCCCCTCAGGCTTCCTCCTGGCCTGGAATACAGAACCCCCACCCTACCAGCAGACTCCTTTTATCTAAATGCTCTCCACTTTCCCACCTAATAATTTCCATTCCTAGATATAGAGGTCTTTCTGGAACATGTTGTTTCATTTTATTTCGTTTCAGTCAATATTTACAATTTGCCCATGGCCACGCTGAGTCCTGGAATGCCTTTCTTTGCCTGTGGTATCAGTTTTCCTTCTCGTAATCAAGTCTTGTTAGGGGTGGTACTCAGTGCAGAATTTTTTCTACATTGGCCCATTACAAAAATCAGGTCAAAGGGCTACTGTAATATCATCATTAACATAAGTTGAAAAGTACAACACAGATCAGGAAAGAGTGTTTTGAAGGAAGGGAATACGTAATGTTTTAGAGAGAGCTTGTCGACTCATCTGGAATGTGTATTATAACTTTTGAGGGTTTTAAAAGGTTAGAAGGTATATAAATAAGTGCTGTGTCTTGCTGTAAGCAATTCATTTCATCTCTTCACCCCAATTCTTGGGCAAATAGCACTAGAGGTGCCACAAAGATTTTCTGGCATGGTTCTAATATGTGGACCATACAAAGGTACCACGGAAGAGCCTCTGACACACAATGATGCAAACAGGCTTGTAGGTGACCCTGGAAGCATCTGCCTTCGATGAAGCAAGGCTGTGAGCCAGTCTAGGGAACATTACTCCAGGAGCTCTGGCCGAATCTGGGCACTACAATGTTAAGCAGGTAAGCACGCAATAAATTGCTTTGTTTTCTTCGGAGGAATTTATTGTATTCAGCTCTGGGCTACTGTTTTTCAGGTTTATATTTTATCTATTGACTACAAGCTCCTTGGTGGCCAAACAATGCCTTTCTCAATTGACACAGGGCATAAACAGGTGTCAGTAAGTGTTTTTCTGAACTGGATCAAATGTAGTTTCAAGCAAAAGGACTTTGTTCATGGAATGAAATAAATTTGAAGCAAGGAAGTCTGGATATGAATGAATTTTTGTATTCTTAGAGTTGGACAAAGAACAAATTTAACAGATGGTTCTGCAAAAATAGACATGAGATTTTAAAAATAGTTCATTCTGGCTCCAGGAAGGTAGGATTCACTGACAGCTGGTAAATCAAGTCACCATGGTAACAGGTTCTCAGAAGGACAATTCCTGTCACGGTATCAGTCTCTGAGGTGGTCGATGCAAGGGACATCTTTGACACCACATACTTTCAGTCAACCCCCAGTGCCCCAGGCTCTGTACTTTCTGTCTTGATATAAGGGCTCCAGGAAAGCATTCCTAGTCTATGGAACAGTAAGTTTCTTTAACTTGCAGTGGCCAATTTTCTGACAAATCTTTACTGCTGTTTTCTGTTATTCATATTTCACTTTTCTCCTCTGTAGCAGTCAACACCAGTAGCTTCCGACAGGAGGATGGGACTGTGAGAAATTTCCCCTGTGTCTTATGATGTCTTTTTTACATTTTAATGAGCGCGTAGTTCTTTTGTAGTCAAAGATTGATAAACAAGTAAAATTTCAAAATCTGAAAGTATTTATATAAGGTAGATGAAGCAGATGTTGCTTTATACAAAGTGGTTAAGTTTATTTATTTGTAAGAGTACAAGGGTGAAAAACAAATTCGGAGTCAGGTGCCCTGTTTATTGCATGCAGGTATGCAACAGCAAGAGGTATGGATGTCTTGCTTTATTTCTCTGTCTCATGTTTATTTGTTTGATTTTTTTCCCCAGATTGCTTTCTTCTTTCCTTCCATCCTTTGTCTTTCTTTAACATGGAGCTGTGGTAGGTCCTCAAAGAAATTTCTCTTTGCCTGAACATGAAGCCCACATCTCCACTGTCACCCTTGACCCAGCTTTGGTGAATGTTCATTTTATAGAAAAAGAGCTCTTCTAGATCAAAGAATCCTGTCTGATTTTTTTTTTAAAGTCAAGAAATTTTAATTTGTCATTTTAACACTTAAAAATCAAATTGCCCTGAGGATCTAGCTAGCTCATCTGCAGACCGGCACTTGGTAGTGTTCTTTGAAATCCAGATGCAAGGAACCTGAGTGAGGATTCATTTCCATCTCAGTCCAGTGATATCAGGGATTCCAGGAGCTTCTGAAGAAGTAGCCCATAGCTAAGCCTGCAGGGAGTCAGTTTCCAGGGTGTGGACAGACCTTCTAAGTCCACAGGGCTGCTAGGGAGTTGGGTGCCCATACTGACATTAGGCCAAGCTGCAAGGAGGAGGAGGAGGAGTCTTGGGCAAAGGGAGCCCCAGGTAATGAGGATTTTCTCCCCAGTGGGGTTAAGAGTTCAAGAGTTAGTGCTTTGCTCATTTCTAAAGAAGCAGAAATTTGCTCCAGGGAAATATATTTCTGGCACTTTAGTTTCTGGGTTTGGGCTCAAATGAGTTAATCTAAGGAGACAGGATGGCTCTACATCTTCTGAGTAGCTTAAAGAAGCTTCTTGTTGTCAAAAATACTTTCTGCTCCACTGGGACAAATTTTTAAAAAATATTTTTACAAAAAAGCATTTGGTCATCTCAACCTGACTATGAGCCAAATGAAGTCATTCTTTTCTAGAAGCTCTGCTTCGGAGAGGAAACAATTTGAATGTCATAAAGCTGTGCTACCCAACTGAGCCATGATTATAAGCCATCCACAATTGTTTTTGAAATAATAGCAATAATTATATTCACAATCATAATAATAATAACAACAGCTACCATTAAAGTAGCTACCGTTGTGTGCCAGGCCCGACTAAGTCCTTTATATGCAGTCTTTCATCTCATTCTCATAACTTTATAATCTAAATGCTGCTATCATTCCTGCTTTCCTTTTAACCATGAGATTATATCTCCAAGATAAAAATGAGTTTTATCCTGAAATCTGACTCAAAATACCTAGAGGGCAGGAGCTGTGTCCTAAAGCGCTGGTCTCCCCCTGTACTGCAGCATGTAGCAATGGCATTCAAGAAACCCAGCAACCCAGGCTGGGGATGTAGCTCAGTGGTAGATGTGTGAGGCTCTGGGTTCAAACCCTGGTACCACTAAAAAAGAAGAAAAAGTCTGGGTGGGGACATAGTTCAGTGGTAGAGTACCCTGGGTTCAATCCCCAGTACCAAAATAAATAAATAAAATAAAAAAGAAACCCAGCAACCCAGGGTTTGTTTGTTTTTTTTTGTCTATTTATTTATTTATTTTACTCCATAAATACTAATAAAGTAGGGCATCAATCTCTGTAAGTCTATTCTTTTTTTTTAAATCTGTTTACTTTTTTTATTTGAAACTATAAATTTACTCTTTTTATTTACTAATAAGGTATGACATCAATTTCTGTTAGTCTATTCTTTTTTTTAAATCTGTTTACTTTTTTTATTTGAAACTCTATAAATTTACTCTTTTTATTTACTAATAAGGTATGGCACCAGCCTCCGAAGGTTTCCTCTTTTTATCGGAAGGCCTGGCTGAAAGGATAACACAAAGGAACCCATTTAACATTTCGGCCCTTGAAATGGAATAGACATAATGAAACTAATCTTCTGTCTGACAGTGTACTTGGTTGCAAACTGTTCCCCTTCTCCCCAGTTCATACCCACCCAGAACCTCAGAATATGATGAATTATTCTGAAAAAGCATTCTTAGATGAGGTCATACTAGACCAAGGTGGTCCCTAATCTAATTATTACTATCCTTGTAAGAAGTGGGAAATTTGGGGCTGGAGCAGAGACTCAGCGGTTACAGCGGAGTATACGAGTTCAAACCCCAGCACCACGTACATAAAGAAGTCTTGGAGCAAAGAAAGCCACGTGAAAAACTAAATTAAAAATTGTTTCTCTCTCTCTCTTTCACTGTCCCTCTCTCAAAAAAAAAAAAAGTGGGAATTTGCACCCAGACGTAGGCAGAGAGAACAGAATGTGACAAAAGAGGTGGAGATTGGAGGGTTGAAGGGGTACATTTTACATTTTTAAGACAAGAAACACCAAGGATTGATGGCAATTACTAGAAGGTAGGATGGAGGCTTAGAACAGATTTTCTTTAAGTCTCTGGACGGAACCAGTCCAGCTCACACCTTTCTTTCAGACTTCTCATCTCCAGAACGGAGGAAGAAAACATCTACATTCTTTACACCACCCAGTTTGTGGTGTTTGTTATAGTAGCTAGAGGAAACTAATACACATGGTCCAGTACAGGATTGTTTCAATCACAGACTACTCCAGATAGCCCAGCAGGCACTCCTGAGGGCCAGAAAGTGCCTACTTCCCCTTCCTGGGTAGGTGCAAACATTGATGACAACAGTCATTCCACATCTAATGGTATGCGGGGCAGTCCTAGACTGTCCTCTGTTTTATGTGCTATTCCTCCTATGGAAATAAAGGAATCACAAACATTCTTGAACCACCTCAGGGCTCTTGAAGGGTTTGAAGGGTACGGAGTCTAATGACCAATTAGCATGTTCAAAGTGTTGCTAGGCGGAAGGCAACAAGTGGAGTGTGTTACTAATATTCTGGGACTGAGTCCGTCCTGTTCAGCACCAAGGAGGAGGAAGCCAGATAACCTACACTGGAAGCTCAAAGTACTTATTCAAGAAATGGGTGGAAACATTAATAATGGGTGCACAGTTGAGATGAGGCTGGGATGCGAGAAGACTGAGGAGCAGGAGCAAGAGCCAGAGCTCCCTCCTGAGGGAGGACTCCAAGGCAGCAGTGGAGTGTGGTAGGATGAGGGTCCCTCCCCTCCTGGGGCACATGCCAAGGCTGGGGTAACTGAAGGGGAATTTGGTAATGCATTTCAGGGAAAGGGATGACACTCTTAGCATCATATCACCCTGGAAAAATGCTAAGGGAAGTCAAGCTCAGCTTTGTGAAAGGTTGGTTTTTGGTTTTTTGCAGTGTTGGGGATGGAACACAAGATCTCTAGCATGCTAGGTAAGATACAGTCCTGGTCCTGAATATTGTCATGTACACCCTCCCTCTGCCTGAGGCCGACATCTTTCCCCTGACCCCGTAACCCAACCCCATCCTGATTTGGATCTGATAGCCTTAAATGATTGACACCCATGTCAGAGATCAAGGAGAATAAGAGGTGGGTTGTTCCGAAGAAAAGCAATTGGCTAGAGGACCAAGAGGCTGTTTGAGGGTGGAAAGGTGATCAGGGTCAAGGGAGAGAGAGAAAGAGGCCCCAATCCAAGAGCACTGACCATGAACCTAGTGCCCGAGAGCACGTTCCACCCGAGAGCACGTTCCAGAGGTCACACTTTTGGGGAGGCAAGAAAATAAATGGAGAAGGGCAGAGAGGTCATTTCAGGAACCCCACAACCTGGAACACTCTATGGAGTAGAATCTCAGACTCGAGGCAACACCGTGCTTGGGACATCGTTCTGGAGTCCAGGTGTATGCCGTGAAGTTGTTTACCAAGGACTGTTTCAGCCCTCCCCTTACCTCCAAGGGCATCCCGTGAACAGTTGCAATGTTCTAATTCAGGCAGCCCCACCTGCCTTACAGAGCTCCCATCCACAGGCAGGAAGCTGCAGACAGTATAACAAGGCAGAATTTCTCCAGAAACTCCCCTTAGGGTGGCCTGGCCTCAGAGCGATCGGCTTACCTCCCATGCCTGGCACGTTGGCTCCACTCGGGTCATTTGGATGCGGAGCTGAAGGTGGATCATAGCCAATGACCAAGTCAATGGTGGCCTGGAGAGAAATAATTCATCACAGATAGAATCAGTGCAGGGCATCCGAATGTCACCGATTCAATGCCAATCAGTCTAGCAGGAGCAAAACTCTTAGAAGAGATGAGTGGGGGAGTAGGAGAGCCAGATGGGGACCAGTGATGACACATGCCAGACTGTTTCTGTCTTCCCATGTGTGAGCCAGCGTGGAACAGGAAAGGAGCTACCTGTCCCAGGTTGCCAGGTGTATCATCACTAAGAGGCAACGTCACTAACTGGAGTTGAGTTCTAACAAGCAAGTGTGAACTTGTAACTAGTCTCCATCCTAGAGTGGAGGTGGCCTCTGCCTGCAGAACTACAATTACTGACGCTCATTTTAAATGGCTACTTCATTTGTTGCTTGCTGACTTATATGAGTATTAATTGTTGAGATTTATTTTCACATTTCTGTCTAATAAAGAATTTTACGGGTACAACAATAATGTATACAATAATGTGATTCATATAAGATTTAAAAAGGGAAGTCTAGTCCTGAGTACAGGAAATAAATATGCAAATTATAAAGTTAAACATAATTGCCATCCCTCACCCATAAACAGGGATCCCAAGATGCCTAGGAGCCAAAGGAACAAAGGAATCAGATAATTTTATATAATTTTCATTCTTAAAAAAAAGGAAACAGGGGCTAGAGTGGCGTACCTGGCATGCATGAGGATGGGGGTTCAAACCCCAGCACCACCTACACAATGAAGTGTTGGAGCAACAAAAGCCACAAGAAAAACTAAATAAAATTGATTCTCGCTTTCTCTCTCTTACTGTCTCTCTCTTAAAAAAAAAAAAAAAAGGAAACATTAGGTCTGCACAGGAGAAAAGTGATTCCTGCTTATAAAATCTTGACAAACTCGATCCAGTGGCAGATGCCTATAATCCCAGTGGCTCAGGAGGCCGAAGCAGGAGGTTTGCAAACTCAAAGCCAGCCTCAGCAATTGAGTGAGGCCCTAAGCAACTTAGCAAGATGTCTCAAAATAAAATATAAAAACCAAGCTGGGAATGTTGCTCAGTGGTTAAGTACCCCTGAGTTCAATCCCTGGTACTTAAAAAAAATTAGACAAACGTTTCATATGGGACATTATTTTAGAACAGAGTTTATTATATTTTTATATTTCATGAACCTACAAAATTTCAAAAAAGTATGCTAGGAGAAATCAACACAGGATTACTAACTTATTTTTTCAAACATATGCTCAGAACTACCATTTACTATCACAGTCATTTCATAAAAGAAATGCTTTTCAATACCCAAAACAGTGAAAGACAAACTTCAGAGTAAGTCCTTTGCAAATAAGGATGATATGCGTGTACATATTTGTCTGACATTCAAATTTAAATGAGCATCCAAACATGCATTTGTCACTTGCTAGCTCTGGCAGTCTCTCACCCAAGTCTGCACACAGACACTGAACTGCATTAATTTTTTCCTTTGACTGCTCCTCAGTGAATATTCCCTCGTGGATCCACACGTTTGGTGGCTGACTTAGAACTACCAGTCTAGGAGATACTGAAGTTAAGAAATATGCATTTCCACATCCCATAGCAAATAAAGGACCGTGAGAGGCTGGGCACAGTGCTGTCTGTGATCCTAGCAGCCCAGGAGGTTGAAGCATCACAAGTTTGATGCCAGCCTAGGCAGTTTAGCAAGACCCTGTCTTAAAATAAAATCAAAAGGGCTGGGGGACAGCTCAGTGGTCTCTTGTTCACATACATGTGGCCCTGCTCTCGACCCCCCGCACTGGGGGAAATGTCATAAGAGCAGCATCTTGAAGCTACCTATGCCAGAGACCAAGGCTGCAGCATTGAGGCACACAGGAGCACAGGCGGGACTCAGGTGGCTAAACTTAATCTGAGAATCAAACTAGGAAGAGCACATGAATGGCTCAGTTGTTTTCCTGCTGTGGTCCAAGTAGCCTCTGGGTGCCCAGAGGTGCTCTAGGGACCCCTGCAAGGGTGAGGGGGCCGCAGGGGCAGAGCTCCAGGCCCTACATTCCTAACCCCGTTCGACCACAGCAGTTCTGCCATCTTAGAGTTCTACTGTGCTTCCTTCCATGCTTTAAAAAATAAAAAGCAGTCTGGAAAATCCCTGGCATATTCTCTTTCTTCAGTACCATTTCTCTTGGCTAGGTTTTGGGTACGATGGTAGATGACCCTTTGAATTTATGTTTCGTGATCATACTATTGATTCATAGCAGTCCAATCATTTTGGAGACCAGTCCAGCAAATCTGACACTCTCTCATGGATGCTGAGAAGCCTGATTTGTATCCTTGCCTATAAAGAGGCTCTCTCGTGCTGTACATAAATTTTTCCATTTGCCCAGGCTCTCAAGTAAAATAAATTGATTAGAAAATGAAGCAGTTAGAGGTTATGGTCCAAGCATGGTAGCTTTATGCACATTTCTCAGTAACCACACAAAGCAGATTTCTTTTAAAGCACACTTGAATCTGGTTGCATGTCAGACAATATGTACCTATTTAGAGAGGCTGTGATTAGAAAATATTCAACTGCCAGTGCAAGAATGAAGATCAAGAGCGCCTCTTAATATTCCAGTGCTCATGAACTGCCTCCTACAGGCTGACTCGGGGAGTGGCTGATGCTCAGAGCTACGGCCCACAGAAGTTAATGCCCACATGCATAAACCCAGAGCCATACCCCGAGGGTCCTACTCACTCTGCAAAATTCTTTCATGAAAAATTAAATCTCAGGTCAGCTAGTTCTGTGACTCAGTGGTTATGGCTCTTGCCTGGCAAGCACGAGGATGCGGGTTCGAACCCCAGCACCTTGTACACAACAAAGTGTCAGAGCAACAAAAGCCACATGAAAAACTAAATAAATTGATTCACTCTTTCTCTCACTGTCCCTCTCTCTCTAAAAAAGAAAAAGAAAAAAGAAAGTGAGAAGAAAGCAAATGGAGGATAAGGTCATTTGAGATCTTTTGCAGACGGACACATTTACCTGCAAACCAGATTTCTGCTTTCTGTGTAGTGCACTAATTATCAATCCATGCTCCTTTCTGAATGAACTTTTGTTTAACCATCTCATGTCGACACCTTTCAACAAGAGGGAAATGCTTACCCCAGTGTCTTGTCCCTTTTCATTTAGCAGGGAAATGAGTTTATACGGTAGTGATTTGCTCTGGTCGCCGGACAGGTCCTTCAGGGAGACAGTCGCAGTGCCAATTAATCTTCAGGGGAAACAGAAAAAGCACACACCAGTGTAAGCTGGTGGCTTGCATCTCCTGACTCACAGCCCTTCCTCCCCAACCCTCAGTTCCCTGCCGTTTATCGTTATCATTTAAATCAACTCATGATAAGATGTGGGCCAGGGTATTTCAGCAGTAAAAATGACTTATCTGGGGGACTGGAGGGATGTGGGGCTTGCCCGGCATGCGCCAAGTACCCGGTTCAAACCCCAGCACCCACGTACACAACTAAGTGTCACAGCAATGAAAGCCACGTGAAAAAACTCAGAAAAAATTTATTCTGTCTCTCCCTCTCTCTCATTGTCCTTCTCTCTTTAAAAAAAAAAAGATATATCTGCCCCCACTTCCCCATAACAAATAGCCATTTCAAAGGTCTAACTATAATACCTATGAAATTACAAAAGTCATGAATGAGAATGGACCAGAGGGAAAGACTTGAATACAGCACCCACCCCCCACCCCCCCGGCCCCGAATCCAGAACAAGAACAGTAGGACAAAACTCAGGACGAGAGGAAGGCTTTCCTCCAAAGGACTCATAAAAAAATTGCCCCTGCTGCGAAAACTTACGTGCCCCATAGACCTTCTCAAAGTGTCTGATGGGGAATTGGTTGGTCTACTTTACCCAGTGCCTGGAACACGGCAAGTACTTAAAAGATATTTACCCAAATAAGTCTACACATATTAAGAAAGAATATCTGAAACGTTTTTACAGTTAAGGCAAAGACCAAAATATGTATAGAACACACATCCCCAGGGAGTTGGTCAGTGTAAAATTGTAACCCACGGAAAGCAGTTTGTAACTCGGAAGGTGTAACCTGGAACGTGAAGGAAAAGAGCGGAATTGAAGAAGTTCGCTGTGTGGAATGCGGCCAGAAAGGCAAGAGAGCTCAGGGGTATGCTTTCGACTCAGTGTGGCCACTGAAAAAGGAAAAAGAGGAACAGTAAGAATGTTTTCATGTTACTTAGACCTTGCCTGCCTTCACACTAATACACAGCAAAGGTGATAGAACAGAGAACCTGTAGCATTAGAACACATAACACAGCATCAAGCCCTTTAAGTGACAGAGGAGATTTTATATATATACATATATAAATCCAGGATAAGGAAACAATAGTTGAGTATTTTTATGCAGCTCTGAACTTTTTGGCAAAACTAATATTAAGGCAATTTTCGTTTTGTGGAAAAAGAACTTATCTTAAAATTTGCACAGTTTCTTTAAAAATCAGAAAGTGAAAGTTAATGCCAATGTGGGCACCTACTTTTTGAAATGACAAATATCCATTTTCTTCTCATCCACTCACACCCAAGACTGTTCATTCAAAAGAAAGTCCAGATTGCAGAACTGGGGTCTGTAATCCAACCACACCCATCCGTGACTCCACAATATTAAGGGACCTCACTTCCTCTGAACAGATATATTTTATTGCACAAACCAGGAAATTTCTACGGAGCTCGGTTTCACTCCCTTTGCCCAGCGATATGGACCATTTCTTAGGGTTTCTTGGAAGTGCCCATTCTCATACAGAGCGCTACACACATGCTCAACAACTGTGACAGATTCTTGTCTCTTCTAACACCACAAGCAGAGTCTGTAGTTAGTAACAGAAAAGAAAAATTGGATCTCTAGAAAAATTAAAATGAATTTTTCATCCTTTTCAACTCAATATGGAAATCAGATCTATCAATCAATGTTAAGAATTGATGGGAACTTTACAGAGCATTTTTTTAGCTGAGATTGTTCATTCAGTATATTGTTTAAAGTACTTTTTCTCCTTGGTTGGATTTTTATTCCCTTGACCTATTGAGGACAGTGGGTCATACCTTGCTCTGCCTGCACAAAACAGTGTTCCTCTAATACAAGGTGAGAGGCTGAAAATCTCTGCTGTACCCCCACAAATTGCTGAGAATTGCTGTCTATGCTTTTAGAATATTTCTACGGTATTAGAATAGGACAGTCACCTTTGAGGACGTGGCTCAGTGGTAGAGTGCTTGCCTGGCAGGCATAAGGCCCTGGGTTTGATTGCCAGTACCACAAAAAAATAAAATAAAATAAAATAGAGCAGTCAGCCACAGAGTTGGCTAATTGAGCTTTAACGAAGAATGAAGTGTGAAAAGTGTATGCTCTAAACAGTCATCTGACTGGTGTTAACTTTCTCAAACCATGAAAACAAATGAGACTTTATTCCTCACAGTTGTATGGTTCATAGCCCAACTCCAATCAAGATAATAGCATTGCACACTTGGACATGTACGGATTTGCTTTTGCTAACGTCAAAATGACCAAATCTCTATCAGCAGTAAATAAATCTTAGAATGAACAGTGCAGCATGCTGAGACTACACAGAAGTGGCCAGAGGCCTGGCCTGGGGTTGGACCAGCGTTCTCAACTTGGCACTGCTGACATTTTGAGCCCATCAGTTTTCTTTGCTATGAAGGGCTGTCCCGTGCTTTGTCAGATGTTCAGTAGCACGGCTGGCCTCTACCCACTGGATGCCTGCAGCAGCCCCCATGCCCAGCTGTGACCATCAAGCACATCTCTACACATTGCTAGTTGTCCCCTGGAGGGTAAAACTGCCACAGCTGGAGGACAATTCCTGCTCCAGCCCGAACTCTGTTCCAACTTTCTCTGAGGCCTTGTCTAAGTCACCCATCCCGTTAAGCCTACTTCATTATTGGCAGACAAGAGAATGGAAGAGCATAATTTCATAGACCCTTTTTGGCTCTAAAAGTCTGCTACTAGGCTTGTCTATTTAGGAAACTATGTCATGTTAAATATTACTTTTATCTTAAAATTCTTCCTGACCAATTCAGGAGTGGAGGGAACCTCCTAAATTGTGTTAGGCAACCCATAAGCAGGGTATCTGCCTTCAAGAATATTGGCCTATAGCATTATAGACCAAAGCTAATTCACACAGGGTGTCAGAGGGAAAGGTTAGGCCAATAATAGAAATGTGGAACACTCTGTTACCTAAGATAATAGGGAATGGTGGAGCTTGTGGCTAACTGGAGAGAACAGTCTTACCCAAAATACAGAGCCCATCTGCGGATCGTTCATGGTCCTGAATGATTTCACTACTGCCAATCGGACAGTATCTTCTGCTTTTGCTTTCCAACGAGAGAGTAGCAACAGATCACTGACCAGAAATGGAGTAAAGTAGAAAGAAGCCACTTATAAAATTCAACCTCAATTCCTTCTTTTAGAAACCTTCAGTCCCAATTCTAAAGAGCTGCATTTGCATCATAAAATTCTGATGGCTTTGTTGGTGGTGGACGTGTAAAAGAAACTAGATTTTTTTTTCCCCTGAAGTGTGTTTGGATGGAAGCTTGGAAAGACTATAATTCCAGAGATATTGTTTGAGCAAGGTTGGTTGAGGAAAAAATGCAGCAACAACCTTCTAAGAACTTGAACTGTGAGTCAAAGGAAGCATTCTTTGTGGGTAGGCCCAATCCCGGCTCTGCAGGAGCTCCCAGGCAGGCCCTGCCCGCCTATTTGCTGCAATGTTGCCTGGATACCGAGTATTGTGCAAAACAGGGAACGGGTGACTTGGCCTCCTCCACAGGGAACTGGGACAACTCAGTCTGACTGCAGCCAATTTCCTTTAAAGGAGGTGACGCTGAACTAAGTCTCTTTCTTTTATATTCCTATTGCTATGAACAGGCCAAAATGATAGTGTGACAGTAATGGGGAGGTTGCCCTGAATTTCATGGAAAAATCAGAGTCTCCCCATGGACGTCACCCAACACTTAAGCAGATCAGATCTCCAAAGGAAACCGTAGAAAAAGGACTCTCCAGCTCCCTGGCTCTACTTGTGGAATTAACAAGTTGCAGATGTGTTTTAAAAAGAAGAAAAGCCCAGTCATGTTCCTTTTCCTTTCAGTCGGTAAATCTCATCTGTCATAGAGTTGGGTTTCTAGGTGACAAGGAGCGATTGCCAAGCAGTGGGAGCAGCTACTTGACAATCCTAACTTAAACATTACGATTGGGGGAATAAAGAGTTTAATGGTGCACTGGTCAACTTACTTCTGCAAGTGTTGGTTAAGAATTTCCTTAACTTTATTGTCCATCTTAAAATAGAGAACATGCAGTTTGTTTTAAAAAAGATGAATGGAGAATGTTCTCCCCGTTACATTGGTGCAAACATGGAGAGCCACATGCCTCTGCGGTGAGTCAGGGCTTCGAGGCTGGGTTCTTAAGCAGGGGAGCTCAGTACACCAAGCCTTCTCTGCAGCAGGGACACAGCCCACATGGATTACTGCAGGAGGGTTTACTGGAAATCCCTTCATGATGAAAAGGAAAAATATGCTGGGGGATGGAAAATAAACCACACATTGCGCCCTTTCTGCCTCTGGGGACTGTAGCAGAGTCTCATCTCTGCTGTCCTCTGAGGCAGAATGACAATGGGCAGCTGGATTGGGACAGAAAAAATTCCCAAGTTGTCCCCAGATCCCCTTGGAGAACCTGAAGATGCTGACTTCTGAACCTTTGAAGCACAGGGCTCTCAGCAGGATGAGCCTTGTCATTTTGGCCAGGTCTGTATGGCCTGGTGTTCCAAGGCTGGGCTCCCAACCCCCTTCTCAACAACCATCCCTCCCCTGTGCCAGTGTCCATTTTGCTCCTTCCTGGTCCCAATCCAACAGATGGGAATGCCAAGCACACCTCTTATTGTGAACCAGAGAACCAGACTAGTAGGAAAGGCAAAGGCAGATTCTTTGCTTGGCCAGACTTTAGTCAGCCTCCTGAGCCCTCTTCTGTGTACTTCCTTATAAAGTGCCATTTTAGCATAGAACCCTGTTAAGTGAATTTAGCCACTGGATATCTGATCACCCTCTGTATCTGCCTAGATTCCTCATCTTCCACCATCCCCCACGTGAACTCTGATCACCCTGACCTGCCTTCAGCAAGAATCCTGTTAGGTTGGTTTAGCCAGAATCCCCCTCATCCCTGATGTTTCCTCTTAGAAATTTCCCATCCACTGATTCCGACCTGCTCTTTTCGCATGCTGTATGTGGAATGGAGCCCCGTCTCTCCCCCACTGCAAGACCTGGTTACAGTGACTATGACTCTGAGTAGGATGATGGTCCCAGATAGTTTTCCACATCATGCTTTAACGAGTGTCCCTGAAAATTTTTTTCTTTAACAGAGCCATGGCAGCAGATGACACTGTAAGAATCGCTTGCCAAGGTAAAATCCCCACTAAGCACCTCTGCTTGGGTCTCCCATTTACCTGCACCTCCCAGTCGCCCCATCGACCTACCCTCTTCAGTCTCTGGATTATCTCTCAAACCTTTCTCAAAATTTGCCTCCCTAGGGCTCCCAGCATCAGAATCATTGGGCATTTGCAGATTCCCAGGACCCTGAGTCAGACTTTTTTCCTTAGATAATTCTTATATCCAGGAAGTCTGATTAACAATGCCTCTCAATGGGACCAGTGACTCTCCAGGGGAGTCTGAGGAAGGAGGAGGGTGAGGGCAAGGTAGAGAAGGTGGCTGGCAGCACAGGATCAGGGAAGAGGAGGCCGTGTGGGATTTTGAAGCATGTAATGTGATAATGCAGGTTCGCACATGAGAAAGGTTCATAGAAGTCCAACCATCTAGCAGAGCAAACTGAAGTGGATAAAACTCCACCACCGTCTGTTCAGCAGGCCTGCCAGCCTGTGCCCATCCCCTGGCTTCCCCTCCCCACGCCATACCAGGATTGTCAGAGAAGCTAACACTGTTTCCTGAAATGTTTTTTTTTTTCTCTTCATTAAAAGGGAGTATGGGTTTTAAAGAATACAGAAACACTGGTCCTCAATAATGTTCCCAAACCTGGTTGCACAAACCTCCCCCGTACTTTTCACAAACCCCATTTCATGGCTTTAGAAGCACCAACCTAGCCTGAAGGCTGAGGCAGCACCTGTCCCGGTGTTTGCTCTCCTTTTCCCAGCCTCTCCTACCACAAGTTGCATCTCTGTAACACCTGGGAAAGAGCTAAGTGGGAGCCCAGGTCTCCTCACTAAAGTCCTCCCAGTCAGCAAGGTATCCAGTTACTTAGTGGCTACAAGGGACAAGTTAACCAGCTACTGCCTGGTATTCTAAAGATGCTCAATAATATTGAATCCAGGGACGCTTTGCCACTGAGCCACATCCCCAGCCCTTCTTACTTTTTATTTTAAGACAGGGTCTCACTAAGTTTCTGAGGCTGACCTCGAACTATGATCCTCCTGCCTCAGCCTCCCAAGTGGTTGGGATTATAGGTGTGTGCCACCATGCCTGGCTTAATATCACTTTTTAAATAAAATGGTCATAACCTGCTAATTTTGCTATTGTCATCTGGCAATGTCCGTGTTCACTCAGTGCTCAACAATCTCAATCTGTGCTTGCCTGCTCTGATGGGTCAGTAGAGTTCCCAGGTTCTGGACTCTGTGTAACTCCCTCATCCATTACAACTGAAGTCATAGCTTTTTCTTCACTCAAGCATTTAGTTATTCATTAATTCCCTTGGGCCTTGTACGGTAAGGGGGACAGCATAGCAGAGTGATTAAGAATGTGGAGGAAGGTAGTCCTGGCTAGCTCTCTGACTCATACAGGCTGTGTACACATTAACTTGCTGAGCTTCAATTTCCTTCACTACAACTGGTGATAGTGACAGCTCCTACCTGATGGTGTTGTTCTAAGGGTTAAAAGGATGATGTGGCAAATGTTGAAGACTTGCCTTTTATTATTTCCTCAGACACCACTCTAGAAAAGGACGCATGGAAGGATGTGGCTCCAGGCACTTGCAAGGAAAGCTGGTCTGAACCCAGGCCCGCAGGGAGCAGGCAAGTATGAATGAACACACGAGAACCGTTCGCAATGCCCGCATCTACTGCTGTACAACCGCTGTGCCAAGTTCTCAAAATCAGCCCTTTCAATCACCCATAGCAGATGCCGCCTCCCTGCGCTCAGGCCACAGGTACCACAAATCCACTTGGGAGCTAACTTCTATCTCCAGATTAGGCAGAAGCAAATTTTAGCTGCAGCTGAAAACTCATCTAGTGGAATCTGAATAAAAATTTTAAAGCCATAGGTCTCATAAAATGCTTCATTATAGAAGAGCCTCCCAAACCAAGCCTTATATAAAACCATATCTAATCAGCACACACTCACCTTACCCTGTCATATTATCTCCTTGTATCCTGCTTTATTTTCTTTCTACCACTTATCACCATCTGATATTACTACATGTGTAGTTGTTAGGTGATTATCTCTTCCCTCCACTCAGATGTTAGTTCCATGAAAGGCACAAGTCTCCCCCAGTGAGTGCCCAAAGCGGTTTCTGACCCAAAGTGAGCATTAGTAAATATTTATAGAGTGAATAAATGAGTTGATATATCATTGAAGACAGTCCAATGACCTTGCAATGTATCTGTAGGTTATAAAACTTCCTCTTCTAGAGGCTGGAGATGTAGTTCAGTGGTAGAGTGCTTGCCTAGCATGTACAAGGCCCTGGGTTCAATTCCCCAGTGCTGCAAAATCCAAGTTAAAAAAAAAAAAAAAAACGACAACATGTAGCCAGGTGCAGTGGTGCATGCCTGTAATCCTAGCAACTCAGGAGGCTGAGGTAGGAGGATCTCAAGTTTGAGGCCAGCTTTGGCCATTTAGCAAGGCCCGAGGGAATTTAGTGAGATCTTGTCTCAAAAATAAAAGGGGCTTGGAATGTGGCTCAGTGGTTAAGCACCCGTAGGTTCCATTCCATTCTCAGTGCCAAAACAATTAAAAAATAAAGCTTCTTTTCCTAACCAATCATCTTCCAAAGAGCAAGGAGAAGAGAATTACAGGTCTTGTCGTTATGAAATTCCTTTCTCTTTCTCTTTCCCTAGCCATCTTTCTCCGGGTACATGGTCCACCCTTGCTTGACTGTAACAGATGCCCCAGGATCTCAGCTACTTTATTGGACTCCCCAGGAACTGCAGTACAGCCTCTCCAGCATCCAGAGACCGCCAGCCCTAACCAGCCCTGAAAGCTTTGCCGCTCTGCTGCAAATAAGGAAATAAAAAGAAATCAGAATGGAGAATTCTGCTGCACAGTAACATCTGCTTCTGATTCATACTGTACACAGCCTGCCAGCGACTCCAGTCAGAAAAGCAGCCAGGGGAGAGGAGGGGGACACCTAAATAAACCCACTGTCACATGGACACATGGCAAACAGCGAGTCCAGGAACAAGGACTAATGACAGTTGCAGAGCTGGAAGCCGAGTTCTACAGTGGACCAGCAGACGGAAGCACACTAGCATCACCCTTCCCACAGCAAATCGATTCCATTTCTAACCACTCTCTGTGTTTTCGTAAGTTAAAAGCAAAACAAAACTTTGCCCAGGGAGTTAGCATATTTCACAATCTAATCTTTTCATTTTATGTTTTCATAATTCATAGCCCCTCAACTGGGGTGGAGCGGTGGCTCAGTGGTTACAGCACTTGCCTGGCATGCATGATAATGCGAGTTCAAACCCCAGCACCACGTACACAATGAAGTCTCAGAGCAATGAAAACCACGTGAAAAACTAAATAAAATTGATTCTCTCCTTCTCTCCTTCTCACTGTCCCTCTCCAAAAAAAAAACAAAAAACAAAAAAAAAGACCCTTATGCTATGTCGGTGTGTGTGTGTGTGTGTGTGTGTGTGTTATGCTGTCCTCACATTCACATTCTGGCACACTGGCCCTCAGCCTTAACACACACAGAGAAAGGGGAGTTGAAGGGAGGTAGAGAACAAATCCTGGGGGGTCTGGGCTCTGTATAAGATGATTTCAATATATATTAATTCCATGCACTTCCCCTTAAAGACTTGTATGACATTACACAATTTGGTGAACCTCTCTGAACCACATTTTTCTCATCTATAAGTCGAGGATAAGACTGTCTGACTATGAGTTGTTATAAAGATTAAATGTGGTTATGCGTAGAATAGTTTTAGTACAATCTCTAGCACTTGGTAAACCCATGGAACTCTAGCTGTTATATTTTCATCAGGAAATAGAAATGTTTCCTTAATTACATCAGATTTGCCCTATGTCTAGCTTTTATTGGGGATGTATTATGGTGCCCATTATAACTTTGCAACTCACCCAGCCATTATGTAGCAGAACTAATCTCATGATCAACAGGCAGACCCTTGCCTGCACCTTTTATGCAGAACAGATGATTTGCCTTCTAGGTATATTGTTAAGGTTCGCGTTGTCTCTTCTTGCACATAGCCCAGCAGAGGTCTTAGATTCTGATGCTGTTGCTAACTTGACTCTGCATTTGTGTGTAGGGTGGCTGGGATGGTGATTTTGCATGCACAAGTATAAACATGTGGCAGGGAAGGAAGACTAGAAATCCAAACTCTTAGAGAGCTAATTATGATCATTTTATCTCAGACATTATAATTTTCTTCTCCAGCAGTTCCATTTGCATTTCTCATGCATCTTCCATGTCTCTGTTTATATGCGCAAGCACTTGAACCTGTGGACTGTGGTACACTGCCCGCTTCGCTGTCCACAGAAACTAACATCATCACCTTTCTATTGATTACTTTCTTCCTCCACATCACTGAGCAAAAATCCTTTTCCATGAATGCAGCGTTTTCCACTCTGAGTGATGGAACAGGGACTCTTTCCAGTGCTGTGTGAGTCCCAAGGACGTTGCTGTTTGCCTCTTGCAGTGACTCTTTCCCCTGCAGCCATAGTTTCCTCAGTGACCAGCAGGCAGCTGAAGAGTCCGGGGGATCTCTCTGCAGATCTCTGGAGAGCTCTGTGTCTCTCGGTTGCTCTGTGTGTCTCTGACTGTTCCGGTCCCTCTATGCCCCTCTCTCTGTGTCGTTCTCCCCTCTTGGTCCTCGAGCCACCTTAGCATCTCTGGACTCCCACCTGCCTCTCTCCAGTTCTGGGAGACAATCAGGGTGTGCCCGGGACCCTCTCCCTACCCTGCAGCCCAGGATCGAGTCTCCCCAGGCATTCAGCTGGCACCAGAAGGCTCTCCTCATTTGCCCGTCCTCTCTCAGGGACCACTGTCAGGGACCACTGTCTGGTGCCAGCAACATCCGCCATCTGAAAACTATCACTGTTTGTCTGGCTTTCCAGTTGCACCAGGGGGAGGGTAAATCCTTCCCCATTTCATCATCTGAGCAGAAGCGGAACCGCTACACTAGGGCCACTTGATGAGTGAGAATTCTGAGGCCTGGGGAGGTGAGGTAACTTGTCCAAGGCCTCTCGCAGCTGACCAGTAGAGCTGGGTCTCTAACCAGCCTGTCTGGCTCCAGAACACCACTGAGCTCTGCCTTCCTGGGCGCTCAGTGTTATTCCACATCCCTCTGCCAAAGGACAGGAGCTCTGTGAGAAGCATTTGGTTGCTGCTTAAACCCACGCTGGAATCGGAGACCTGTTCCAGAGAGCTTGGAGGAGGGCAGGGGGCAAACTCTACAAAAGCAGCCCTTTACCAGGGGGCCAATGTGACAGCCACAGGGTGACTTTTAATTGTTCAATTTCATTTGTTTAGTGGTATCATAAAACATTTGTTCATTCACTCATTCAACAAACATTTATCCAGAGCCTCCCATACGCCAGGCCCTGAGCTCAGGGCTGGTGGTACAGCATTGAACAACATGGGTGTGGAGCTTACCGTGCAGCAAAAGGGGCAGGAGAGTGACTCGATAAGAACACCGCAGGTCCAGCCCTGAGCAGGATGTGTACACCCGCACACACTCTGAGTACTGTGTCAGACCCAGCCGTGAGGCTCAACTGCCCACCTGGACTCCTTCTGCCCTTGCTATGCTCCCTAGAGCCCCCTAAGAAGGAGGTCTCTGAAGAAACAAAATGGGGCATGAGACAGACTGGCTGGGAGGTGCTGCTCTGGGCTGGGTGATCAGAAGAGCTAAGGCCCAGTGACAAGATTTTACACCTACTGCAGTACGAGGGAAAGAATAATGCATGCAGAGGGGACAGCACATGCGAAGCCCTACTCAGTGCCCGTTTTCTCCCCCTGGACAGGTACACATGCGTGTACATGCACACACGTGTGAGCGCACAACTCACGCAAACCTGAAAACTTGTAAATGGGTTCCACTCCTACACGTCCAGCCTCCTGAAGGTGGCCCTCTGGAGGAATGACAGCAAGGATGTCACCAAGGCCAGGTTGCCAAGGGATTAGAGGCCCAGCCTCAGTCTTTTGAGCCTCAAGTCTCCTCTCCACTTCTCGAGGTCATTGTGAAATTGAGTGAGAGGAGAAATCAACTCAACAAATCTTGTCCACTGTAGAAAACAAGTCCTATTCCACAGAACAAAAATGCCTGCTTACAAATTTTGCCTGGAGAGGAACCTATAAAAGCTACCAATAAGCTGATATTAAGAGCTTTTATTTTTCTTTTTCAAAATTAGGAAGAAAAACAATTTACATTTTAGCAAAGAAATAATTGCTACATTTTGGTTTCTATTGGTGCTCAGAGGCTTCCAAAATAACTTAAGTCAAGAGCACAGGCCTGGACATGAACTAGCTGACTGACACATGCCCCATGGTAAGATTTGAGTGGTTTCTAATCCTCTCTGAGGAAAAACAGGACCTGTGTCAGAGGGCGTGTGTGAGGGTGAGGTGGGATAATGAGTTAGCATGTTAACCCTAAGTACCACCTTTCTTATCTGCTAAGGGAACTCTCATCCTTCAGTCACAGGGAAAATCCTTGCACTCTGACATTTTAGCTAAAAATATTTTTGTCTAGCATGTGACCAAGAGGCTCCTCTGACTCTTCTGTCACCCTCCTTCCATCTGCAAGACTGATTGGATGACTATAAAGTGAGGAAGAGTAGCAGTGGGACTGAACAACACACCTGACTCCTAGCACCTGAGAAGGAACAATGCTGCCACTCCAGGGCTCCCCCAGACCAGTCTGCCCGAGGTACAGCCACATCCCATGGGCCAACCCAGGCTGCTGGCACTGTTTGGTGCCAGGCCTGGAGCAGCAGATGCCAAGTGAGAGCAGTATTTGCAGTAACTGGTCTCCATGGCAACAGACAAACCAGCAGGCAGGACATTCCTTAAGCTGGTAGAAAAATGCTCTGCCCCGACCCTGGGCTTTTAAGCAACAGGAGCATTCCCACACTGGGCAGTCAGCCGAAGCCCCAAAGCCAAATCCTTAGCAGAAAAGCCAAGAAGACAATCTGGGGCCAAAACGCACAAATACTTCAGACAAACATACAGCTTATTCCTAGAGGGTTTTTTCTTTTTTTTTTTTTTTAATGTACAGGTGGTTTGGTCAAGGTCTATGTAGGGTTCAGTTGGTGGAAACAAAGCCAAAGGGCACCACGTCCCTCTGATGATGGGAAGCAAGCTGCTTGGTACAGTAAGGGCAGAGGTGATGGAGGGACAGTAGCATCACACCCTGCTCATTACAGAGCCAGCCTTCTGCTATGTAGTGAAGTCTGCAGAACAGAGCCCACCTCTTAACTAAAATACCTGCCCCGGTGACCCTGCCATAGGGTCTAAAAGTCCTGTTTTTGCTTACTCCTCCAAGTCAGTGACTGGCCTCAGTCCAAAAGCCAGTGTTTGTGGAAAGATCACACATTTAAATATTAGCCACCATCACACCTTTACTTAGGTCAGTTTCTCAGCACCTTAAAACAGGACCTTGAAGGTCTGAGCCACAGGGCAGGTGCGTTTTTCTGGGAAGATAATTGGCAGAGAGTGCCAGATGTGGCTCAGGACTCTGAGCAGGCGCCATGATAGGAGCCCTGGAACATAAGGAGTCTGGGTGCCTGGAAAAGTCAGCTGGAGGAAGAGTGGGTGGGGATGTAAAGATTGAAAGAGTGATGCAGACAAGCTTTGTATTTTGCCTAGAATTTACCTTTTTCTGTTACACCTAAAAATTCCTGTCATCGCGACACCATAGTGACCACACGCCCATCTGGGCTTTATACTCAGCAGACACCATGACTCCAAGAAGCACAGTCCTAAACTTTAGAAGGCTCCTCTTGTAACAGGACTCAAAGTAAATTTTTGGTTCAGAATTATAAAAAAAAAAAAAATGTCCAGGTTCAGATCGACTATTCAGCAGCTTTCTCCAGAAATGCACGCGACTTCTGAAACCGTGCCAGGGTGAGGTCAGTGTGGGGGTGTGTTCTCTCTCCATCGCTGCCGTCATCCCAAGGCCCCACTGTTTTCAAATGGCTTAAAGCAAATACTTAATGGTCTCTCCCAGTATTATTCTCCCTCCTTCCAAAGTGGTTTCTACATTTGGTCTCTACACACAAGACCTGAACAATCCTTTAAAAATAGAAGTCAGATCATACTCAAAATCCTTTCATGGATTCCCAATTGCCATGTCACTGAGAATGCAATCCAAAGCCTGTGCATGGCCCCTGAAGCCATGGGTGTCATAGCTTTGCTGACCTGATACCCTCCCCTAATCCGCCCCCTCCTGCTCATTGTTCCCCAACTTCAAGTTTCTCCTGCCTTTGTACTTGTCATCCTCTCTGCCTGGAATATTCTTTTCCCCGGAGAGCTGCATGGCTCATTCACTTTTTTAGGTCTCTGCCCAACTGTTATCTTATCACTATTCCATATAAACTTGCATCTCCCCTGGGCCCCACCTTCAACCTCTCTCTAAACTTTCACTTTGCTTTATTCTTCTTTGTAGGGTATAACAATGTCCTTCTTAGCTCATAGCACTTCACTAACTTGTTATATAGTTGTTTATTCGTTTTCTGTTCACTGCCTCAAATATGTAACCTACAGGAAAGCAAGGACTTTGTTGGGGATACAGATGGGGCAGCCAAGCAGACAGTTGCCATGCTAAAATAGTGAGGCACAAGATGATGGGGACCTGGACCAGACCACTGGCTATGGGCAGGGATAAAAACATGTGGCATAGAACATACAAGGGAAGAGATATAGAAGGGAACATAGAACATAGAACATAGAAGGGAAGAAAGCAAGGTTTGGACACAAAACTGGATGAGAACCAAAGGAAGAGGATCCAGAGATGACTGAGTTTTGAGCCCAGTGGTACAGAAGTGTGCGGTCCAATATGGTGGCCTCCAACCACGAGGCCACAGAGAACCTGAAGTATGGTTTGTCTGAATTGGGATATGGTATTAGTGTAACACAATACTAGATTTCAAAGACTTAATAAGGAAAACAAAGCATTTAAACTATCTTGATGATTTCAAAAATATGGATACATGTTGAAACGCTAACAGTTTGGATATACTGGGTTAAAAGTATTATTTTGGATTTACCCCCTAGAGCCCACCCTATTCTCCCACTCTTGTCCCTCCCCCTGCCCCCTCCCCTCTCCTTCCTGATATATCTCTATGAATGCCCTAGGTTATGTGTTACTGCACCTTTGCAGGGTCTAATACATGAGAGCTGACCACCTTTCACACAGGCCAGGGTCTAACTCCAGGCTCCACAGATGAGTGAAGACATTCAAGGGGGTAAATCTAATTTTAAGAATATATACATATCATTGGATGTATTTTTGATTGTACAATAACTAAATTTCTTAATAAAAAAAATAAATCATCTTTAAAAAAAGTTTTATTTTGGGGCTGGGGCTAAAGCTCAATGGTAGAGTTCTTACTTAGCATGGATGAGACCCTGGGTTCCATTCCTAGCACCACAAAACAAAAATTATTCATTTCACCTGTTTCACTTTATTTTTGCCAATGTGGCCACTAGAAAACTTTAAGTTCCATGAGTACCCTAACCTCTATCTCTGTTGGAGAAGGCTGGCCTAGAATATCAGCAGTGGTTCTATTGGCAGCGATAGGAAGTGAAGAAGAGAAAGGACTATTATTAGTAATAATCAGAGGTGACCGTGAGGTTCCAGGGCCCACTTCCCCAGAACTCTGAAATATGGGAAATAAAACTCTTCTGGGACTTGGGGTGGGAGATTAAAAAAACCACACAATGATTCAAAGCTGAGATGCGCAACATGAAATGCTAGAGTGGTTTTCATCTAAGCCTAATAGGACGAGACCTTGTCATGAGGAATTTGGTTTAGGTTCGGTGGGTTTAAAACATGAAAAAGGAAGTGGAGCTAGAAACTGAACTGTATATAGATATCTACAGGCCACACAGAATCAGAAAAAGCAAGGATTTGGGTTATGTACCACATAGCCACAACTAAAAAAAAAAAAAAAAAAAAAAAAAAAAAAAAAAAAAAAAAAAAAACAAAAAACAACCAGAAGAAGTGACTATGTCCAGTCAAGAAGAAGCTGCAGGGTAGAACAGTGGTGGGTTGGTGTCTGTACACCCTTTGAAATACTGCAGTCATTGGAAAAAGTGCTGTGATTGATTGGCCGCATCTGATATTGGCTTATACAGGAGAAGGGATGGAGAATTAAAACACTATTACATTAGAAGAATAATAAAATGTGATCATCAACAGCATAAACAGTACTGAGATAATATGTAAATTGAGGAAAACTGTTGAAAGTAACTTACTTATTTTGTCCAATTGTCTCAAAATCTTTCACAACGATCTCAAGGGAAGATGAAAAGTCCAGGGGTATACCCCTCAAGTCAAACTCCAAGATCTGTTCAAATAAAGGTTATAAAAATAAAAAAGCTGTTAGGAGCATCAGGGAACATAATAAGATGCATAGTACTGACTGTCATCAATGACAGTCTGTTGTACTACTCAATTCTATAGTTAGACAGAAACTATTAAAATCTACCCCTGGAGCCCTTGAGGCATGTGAGACACCAAACCAGCCTTGGACTCAGAGAACCTGCAGGCAGCTCCTACTTCCCCATCTTCTGGGTTCTGTGGCCGTAGACAGCTCACTAAACCTCTAACTCAGTCAGAACGGGACCTAACACCTACCATAGCTACTGCAAGAATAAAATGAAATATGCATGAAAAGACTTTCTTCAATAGTTATTTTTAGTGATGAACTCTTCTTAATCATACTGCTATCACACAAGGAAGATGAATAATCTAAGAAAACATTTACTGAAATACATCAATCCCTTTTTTGAAGTTTCACTGTGGTCAATGCTATACTCAAATGATCTTTCTGAGTTTCTCATTTTAATGCAACGAATTGTTTTCTTTCTTTTTTAAGAGAGAGGGACAGTGAGAGAGAGAGAGAGAGAGAGAGAAAGAAAGACAGAATCAATTTTATTTAGTTTTTCATGTGGCTTTCGTTGCTCGGCCACTTCACTGTGTACGTGGTGCTGGGGTTTGAACCCGCGTACTCGCTCATGCAAGGAAGCGCCGTAACCACTGAGCCACCGCTCCAGTCCCATGAATTGTTTTCTAATGATAAGTGCAAAGAAAATCAAAATAGTACCATCGATACCTCTGATTGGCTAGGCAATAAATGAAATAAATAAATCAAACAATGCTCTGAGGCTCCTTGTAGTGGGTTTGGAATGGAAGAAAAATTTGAGTCATAGCTCACATGAGAACACACACACCAATCCCAATGGGGGATGGCATTTCATTTGGTTTGGTTTCAGTTATAAAATGTAATTGGAAAGTTTACTCAATAAGTACATTTGCAATATGAGATTTTAAAAAACATGTTGAAAATAAAATGAAAGAAGATGGAAGATGCCCACAGAGGACATGCCAGCCCACAAGACAATCCATCTCTCTGCCACTGGTCATGTGGGTTGAGCACATACATAGACATGTCAGGATGATCCAAAGCCTGGAGCAATAAAAACTCACAAAACAAACATATTTTTTCTTTGTTTTACACTTGGAGCTCTGTGTCAGGTGCTAGGGACCACAGTGACAGACCAGGTAGGTCTCTTGTTCTCATGGCGCTTGGGGTCCACTTGGCTGCTCAGGGATCCAGTGAAATTACACAGAAGTGGACTTCTTTGAGACCTGCCGGAGAACAGCAGGATTTTTCAGAGAGGCATCATTCCATGATAGGATGCTGCCCTTATCTCATAAAGATAGTGAAACTAGTTGGGGGAAGAAAGGATCCACAGTGGGTGGAGGGGAAGTTTTGACAGCCTGGTGACTCAGTGAAAACAACAAAGACATTTATTACTGATCTTGTCCAGGAAGGTTTAACCCAGTTTTTGAAATAAACAATGGGGCCGATCACCAACTTTGGAAAAATTAGTCAGAGTAGGAAAATTCTACTCAGTGAGAAAAATGAAAAATTTCACATATCTATGAAAATATTAAACAGAACCTCTTAGAAAATAGATGTAAAGTCAACAGTGTTGGGGGAGGGTGCAATAAGTTATATTATATCCCTGCAATAGAATGTTAAAGTGCTTTTGAATTGAATTTGCCTGGTTTTAGATTAGATGTGGGGATTATGTAAGAGTCAAAATTTAATTCTTCATAGTCGGTGTACTCATAGATTCAATATCATTGGTGGCCTATAGTTTTTACTGTTAGTGAGGGATCATTAATTTCATCTATTATATAATGATATAAGCATATACTTGGGATATAATAGTAAGGAAAAGTAGGTAAGAACCCATGTTTACTAGTTTGCATTTCAGACATCATATTTTATTAAGTATATTTATTCAAAAACATTTATTGATACAGATGTTGACTACGTGTTTCTAGAGATTGTGATCAAAGTTAATTTTGCAATGCTCACCTGAAGTTTTCAAAATTTCTGTATTAAGTGTACCTCACTTTTATCAACTTGAAAAAAATCAGTGTCACTATGCAACTGGATGCACAAAGTATTGTGTGATATGCTCTTGATTAATTGCATGCAGATATGTTTTTAATTATGAGGCTTTCCTTCAGAGACTCTGGAGATGATCTAATCCTCGCCCCCTTGCTATATAGTTGTGTTGTCCTGGGTATGCCAAAGATGTGGTCCACATTCACACAACATGTTCCCAGCTGAGCCAGGAGAGAACAAAACCCTCCTGACTCCCCGCAGTGGGTGGGGTGAAATGCAGAGATCTTCTTCCCAAAGCCAAGGGTTAATCTCTGACCCAAAGAGGGGACAATCAGAGGTAGCTTATCCATTAACGCAAAGTTGAAAAAAATAAATAAAAAAAGTCACCTCATTCCAGACAGGGTTGAATTCATTATCAACTTTCTTTGTTTTCTTTTTCTCATCTGCAAATAAAAAAATAAGAGTTCAATCAATGAGAAATAAAGAACATGTACAATTCATTTATTCCTTCAAAAACATTACCTGTGAGCCTGCTATGTGCTCACAGTTCCCCATTCATCTGCCCATGATGGGGACCAATTGAATCTGTTTTCCCAATGGAATGACTTTTTTTTTTTTTTTTTGTTTAAAATATCTGCAGAAGTCTACAAGGAGTTAAGGAATTCAAAATCATGGAGTGCTGTGAAGCTCTGCCCCTCCCTCACCCAGGTCTCCTGGGGCCTCTGCATCTCCAGCTTGCTGCAGAAAGCCAACAGAGCTGATCCTTGAGATGCTGGTACCGCCACTGTGTAGATGAGGAGACTGAGGCTCAGAGTTACGAAATGTGTCTGAATTTACATGTGGCAGGGATGCCTCACAGAAACCTGGAATTTCAGCCCTAAAGCCCATGCTGTCTTCAAGTGTGAAAAAAACCAACACAGCTTAAAGATGAGGCAGGACTCCTTGCCTCAGGCCTCATACAAAGGAATTAGGAGAGGAACACTACCTCGCACAAAGGATTTGGGGATCCCTTTACTCCTGGCCCACCTTTTCTAAAGATATAAGGTCCAAGCCACAGTCCACCTAGCCGTGCTACAAGTTTCTTGGAACAAAGTCCAAAGAACAGGAGCTTCTCTTAGGTGCCTCTCCCCAAATAAAAGCTAATCTTTGAGCACCAAATTCTTTGCAAGGACTATTTTCATCTTCTTAAAGCAGCATGTGTTCTGGTGTCATCCTCCCTTCACAGATACACCGAGAAGTTAAATAGCAGTCAAGTCACCTTGTCAGTCAGTGGCAAGGCTAGGATTTGAACCCCGGCAGCGTTACATCAGTAGTTACACTTTGGACCACGCCATGGTTATTGCTTCCCCTCTGCTGTTGTAGGGTGTAGGAGGTGGGTGGTTTTGATCAGCTGAATGTCACATTGCTTTTGCTCCCATCACACAGCTGTCTGTGGGACCAGCCACCTCATTCTTCCAAGACCTCAGCGTAGCAAGGTCGTGAATCATGCCCCTCACTCTGCTAAGCATTAACTTTTCCACTGGAGCGGGCGTTATATCGTCCAACCAACTGGCTTCCCCTTCTGAGCTTCAGCTGCCCCTACCCATGGGCTCGTGCCTAGACCTACACTGATCAGTTCTGAGTGTGCTCTATGAGCCCAACAGAGGTCCTCACTGGATCTGATTCTGCTGTCACCTAGAAGTTGTCTAGAAATTCCCCCTCTCACACTCTCACACTTCTGTATTGAATCCACCTCTCCTTCCTCTCATATGACATGATTTTTTTTTTTTTGGTAGCAGGGATTGAATCCAGAGGCGCTTAGCCACTGAGCCACATCCCCAACCCAGGAGCACTTAGCCACTGAGCCACATCCCCAGCGCCCCCCCCTTTTTTTTAATTTTTAATTTTGAGACAGAATCTTGCTAAGTTGCCTAGGGCCTCGATTAGGTGCTGAGGCTGGCTTAGAACTTGTGATCCTCCTGCCTCTCAGCCTCCTGAGTAGCTGGGATTATAGGTGTGTGCCACAGCTCCAGGCATGACATAAACTCTTATCTTTCTCTGTAGTTACAGGATGAGAAAATGCTCTTGAGAGAAAGAGGAACCATGCGAAGAATTTTTTAAAAATTATTTGTTTGACATAGTCTTACATATTGGAGGGAATTGTTGTTACATATTCAGGCATACATGGATATTGACATAGTAGGTTAAGGCCGATCCCGGTCCAGGTTCTCCCCCATTCATCCGTTCCCCAATCTCATGTCTCCTCTGTAATACCCCCACGCTATAATTGGAAATGAGCATATACATGTATATTAATTTTTGAAATTTCTAAGTTTCTCTGTCTGCCTGTGTATAGTTAGGCTTCTCATGGGAGTCTAGTGCCCCCAGTTGTATTAATAACCCATCTTATCCCCCTTTCCTCTCTCCCCCCACCTTCATAGTTATGATTTCCCCAGCTTCTGTGAAATTTCAACTATGTTGAGTTTATTACTTAAACTTAGCTAACTTCCATCCTGTCTTAGGTTTTACTTTAGCTTCCAATATGAGGGAAACATTTAGCCCTCAAGTCTCTGTTTGGGATATTTCACTCAGCATCATTTTTTCCATTTCCATCCATTTAGCTGCAAATGCCATGATATCATTCTAATAGTAGAGTAGAACTCTATTGTATATATATACCACAGTTTTTGAATCCACTCATCCAGAGAGGGGCATTCTGGGTTGGTTCCATAGTTAAGCTATTGTAAATTGAGCTGCTATAAACACTGAGGTAGCTGTGTCTCTGTAGTATGCCAATTCTAGTTCTTTTGGGAAAATACTCAGGAATGGAATAGCTGGATCATAAGGTGGATCCATCCCTAGTTTTTGGGGGAGACTCCACACTGCTTTCC